>JABXWE010021986.1:0-11781 GCA_014611495.1 Limonius californicus | reverse complement strand
TCCAACGATCTCTCGATCCGTCTAGCTACAGCGTGTAGTGCGGAGTCGGTAGATCTGCCTGGGATGTACGCATGTTGATTTTCGTGCAGTAGGTGCTCTACTAGTGCCGAATCTTTGATTGCCCTATCACAAAGTCTTTCCAGTGCCTTCAGTAGGAAGGATGTAAGGTTGATAGGTCGATATGATTTAGGTAAGGTGTAGTCGTTGTGCCCTGGTTTGGGTAAAAATACGACCTTAACTTCTCTCCAGCTTTTTGGCACGTATCTGAGAGTGATGCATGCTCGAAAAATGTTCACCAGGTGGTGGAGTATGATATCCAGCCCCCACTGTATGAGTGCTGGAAATACTCCGTCTAATCCTGGTGATTTGAATGGTAGAAATGATTTGACTGCCCAGGTTACTCTGGCCTCATCCACTATCTGAGCTGCCAGTTCCCAAACCTCCTCTGTTGGAGTAGGGCTGGTATGCTCAGGCCACATAGGGTGTGGAGAAGCTTCGCGGCCTGGGAAGTGAGTTTTTAATAACACCTCTGTGGCCTCGGTGAGGTTGGTTGTCAATGAACCATCTTCACGCTTTAGGCAGCCGAGTTGTTGGAATGGATCCTTTGATATAATTTTCTTTAGCCGAGCTGCTGTTGTTGTGGATTCGATTCCACTACAAAATTTCCTCCATGAAGTTCTTTGTCTTTTGCGCATTTCTCTCTTGTACAGCCTCTGGTGAGCCTTATAGGCTTCCCAGTCGTCTGCACTTCGAGAGTTTTTTGCTTTATTGAATCGCTTGCCTAGCACTGATTTCATCCGGTTGAGTTCTGAGCACCACCACGGCGTTGCTCGACTACCACCACTTGTTTTCAGTGGACATGCTTGTTCGTAGGATGAGATGAGGGAGTTCCGTAGCGCATCTACGTTGTGTTCAAGTTCTTCAACCTCTCTAATTCTGTACGGGGTCTGAGGAGCATCCAGTCTGTTAGTCAGGAATTCATTATAGATCAACCTGTCTGTCAGCCTGGGATTTCGGTATTGCGTCCTTTCGACTTCGTTAAATTGTAAATTATATATTAACCACCTATGATCTGACGCGGAGGCTGTTTGCGACACATGCCAGTCGGTGATTATGTTTGATATATTTAGGGTCGCTAAAGTAATATCTACCACAGTTTGAGATCGGGAGGTGACAAAAGTAAGCTCACTTCCGTTGTTTATTATTTCTAATGTTGTACCTGATAAGTACTCAAGTAGTGACTTACCTCTATTGTTGGTGTCCCTGCTCCCCCATGCAAGATGGTGAGCATTTGCATCACAGCCAATAATGAGGTGTTTGTGGTTTCCTTCACAGTACTCTATTAGATCCATCGTCTCCCTATTGGGAGGTGGTTCAGGTGAGTCACTTGGAAGGTAAATTGACGCCAGGATGACGTCTTCTTGGCCTCTACCGGTGTCGCAGCTCGTCAACACGTCCGTAAGGTCTCGTGTGCAGAACTGCGGCAGAACTTCCATCGGAGTGGTGTCGGGTGGAACTGGTGCCGTTGGTAGCGGATCTTGAGTTGGTTCTCCAGGCTTCGCTATTTTTATATGCAGGGTGGAGAAGAGGTAGGCCATCCTTCCCTTCCTGCTGTTCAGTGTCGCCTCGTCTTCCTGGTTGACGCCGAAAATGAGTAGCCTGCTAAGAGGCTCCTCTTTCACGGCATCATGGAAGATGCACCACCTTTGGACGTTGGCCCATGGGTTTTGTGCCATCAGTCGCTTAATGACGATCTGGGATTCATCTGGTTTACCAGGTATCCACAGAGTCGCCTTAACAAGTTTCGGCAGTTGGTCTTGTTGCACCACTTTCAGTTCGGCTCCCTCCCATGGAGGTGGGAGGTTGTCGACCGTTCTTCTCAGCCTGTCTACGGAGGTGGCATCTTTGCAGGTGACCCTTAGGATCTGTCCTGCGTAATGCCAACCTCCGAAGGTAGGTGGCTCGACTTCGCTTCCCAAGGTGAACAGGTGGGTGTCCAAGGCCTTGGTTAGCTCGTCCTGGATTAACTCCACCTGGTCTTGTGTTAACTTGCCCAGGGGTTCGGTTTGTTAATGATAGCGACCCGGAGATGTTGCGTAGCAGCATCTTTGTAGTTCGCTACCTTTCTGGTAGGGGCAATCTTCTTGCCCGAAGTGTTCTCTTGCGAGAATTGTTTTGGCCCTTGGGGTCTGTTCTTCTTCCTGGGATTAACCCCAGGTGAATGACCAGACGACCCATCGGACCTCATTCGCTTCTTAGCATCAGAAGTATTGGGTCTGGATGGACCCGCCTTCTGATTTTTGGCAGGGTCACCGTTGGGCGCACTCTGCCCTCCAGCCCTAGGGTTAGCTGCACTAGCCAGCCCATGGGAGGAGGTTGAGGGACCCTCGGCGACAGTGGTGTCTTTGGGTCTGGCACCAGCCAGCTCCGCAAGACGAGCCTTCCTGCGTCTTTTCTGTTCCGCGCCCGAGATCCTCTTCCTTTTGGAAGGTTCGGTCTCGGTGTGGACTGCTGTGGGATTCGGGGTATCCTTGGACGCTCCCTCTTTTGATGGTGTCTCTAAAACATTATCAGACATTGGGGTTAAAGATAAATTCATCTTTCTGGCTCCCCACCCACCACGGAGCCCAACAAGGGGACGCCGAACTTCGGCGCCAGGGCTACCAGATTGATATAGCTCCCAGAGGAGGGTCGCATGCGAGTGAGTGGCCATCAGAACACCAGGTCTGATGGGTTCCCTGCATGTTCCCACGCCTCCAAGGAGCTCACCCTGTCGGCGGTCTGACCCGACGACACAGCCGATTGATCGAGTTGGGTTAGGCTCGACCTCCCGTTTAAGTGAAAATCCGAGCCAAAGAGGTGTGTTGCCGGCCTCGCAGAACTGACACCGCTGCAAGGGCAGCTCAACCTCCAGGATCTCTTCATCTCACCTTACGGGTCTCCACGCACGGCACAAACACGCGGGTGAGCAGTTTTGTTCCTTGCTCACAGGGAGGATTTATTTTCGAGGTTTACTCCTCTAGGTCCGCCGCCTTCTGCTTGACAGGGTCACCTCTTGTAGGATGTGGCTCTACACCACGGGCGGGCGGCCTTCCGGTGTGAGAGGCTAATGGCAACTCAAGTGATTTTACTCAGTTGGTTGCTGTGGTACGCATCAGCACCAGCCGGGTTGCTAGGTGTGCACTTTCGGGCCGAGGTCTAGGAGTATGATCAAGACCCCGGTTTAAGGGGAGTGATCAGAGGCTCCAGTGCATCCCGGTTATCCTTTTTACAGGGCCGGGGGACCATGGTAACTCCCTCAGCGTTCAGATAGCGGTCCTTGACCCTGGATACGGTCGTATTATTTGCGACACTTTTCAAGTTTGAAACTAATGATTGCCCTACAACGTACATATTGTGCTAAAGGATGCTACATCAATGGAAGTTACTATAGGTCAAGAATTACTGAACCAAGCAGTGCTGAAAATAAACCAAGAAGGAATTACAACAGCAAAGATCAGATGGTAACTTTTTAACGCATTGCTCCTACCGAAGAAGAAGTAGATGTAAGTAACAGAAACAACGAAAGAGGAAAATAAGAAAAGGGTTAAGATATTAATAGCAAGTTAAGAACCAGACCAAAAACAGAAGATTAACCTTGAGATGAAGATAGTCATGAAAGACGAAGAGCCAATTTACAGTTGACGAGGAGGCTACCAATCAATAGTAAAATAGTATAACACCAAGTGAAGGAATGGATTACAAACGAAATGGTTGAACCGTGTTGTAGTTCTGACTGGGCAAGTGCAGAAGAAGGTTCTCTGGAGATGATAGAACTTAAAAAACCCAAGCAATCGGAATCAGTGACGATGACAATTGAAACAGAAAAAACGTGTACGAGCTGCGAATTTGTATCGTTAATTTAGTTTCAAATGTGTATTCGTAGAAATAAAGGCTTGTTCGTCAGTTAGTGTTGGTGATCTAATTTTACAACACCGTTATAATAAATTACTTGAAAGTACTTATGTGCTGATTTGTTGAATCGCCTTTCAGACGTGAGTTTTTTGGTACCATTGCCGACTTTCATAGTTTGTGGTGACATGTGGTTCTACAGGTTATTATATATCATCTTTTTGTATTTGATTCCATAACTAGCCCTCCACCATCCACGTTACCAGTGATCACGGAATTACATATCGCATTGATCCCCGGCTACCGAGAAAAGAGTACAATGTTGCCTAGCCATTCTTTTTCTTCTACTACTGCTTCTGGGCATTGATGACCGAAAGTTTGCATTTAATGAGTAATAAAAATAACCGTCTACCTTCGCGGCGGCCATTATGAGTCCTGTCTATTTTGCGCCTGCTATCAGAATTAAAACAAACAAACATTTTTATTATGGCTGTGTGCGCCAAGTAATTAAAATCTTTAGAAAAATGGCAAAGCAGGTTATAAATAATATAAATATTTATTGAAGACAGTAAATATACCTACACAAAATAATAATAGAACTATCAGCTAATAAACAGCAATATCTTTAATATTCAGTAATAAATACAATGTGGTAACCGTACAAATGTTGTAAACAGAATCTGATAAATTTAAATAAATATCTTTAGAAGGTATCTACTTTAATCACATGCAAGTACAAAATTTCCTAATATTATTTCCACGGAATAGGTCTTACTAACTGAATTGTATTATAAACTGCATGGATACAGGGTCACTTGGTTTATAAAAAATACAAATAAATTTTAAAATTCCTTTAGAATATTATTGCTAGCACATGAAACATCTTACAAATATTAATTTTCAAAAGAATTCACATTCGCATTAAAATGCTAAAGTTTCAAAATGGTTAAATCTATCAATAATTATCCAATCATACATCCTTATACAATATAGACTTGACAATCAGACAATTATAAATTTTGCATTCAAACGATTGCTTTCTTTCCTGCATGAGTTCTTATGTGTCGTTGCAAGATATTCTTGTGTACACTTTCATAGTCACATATTCTGCACTTGAAACGTTTCTCGCGTGTATGAGTTCTCATATGTTCTTTCAAGATAAATTTACGTGTAGTTTCATAGTCACACTTATCACACTTTAAAGGTTTCTCGCCTGTGTGCGTGCTCATATGCTGTCGCAAGCTATCCTTGTATGCGCTTTCAAAGCTACATACATTGCACTTAAAGGGTTTCTTTCCTGTATGAGTGCTCATATGCCTTTGCAAGTTATTCTTGTGTGTACTTTCATACTCACAACTGTGGCACTTAAAAGGTTTCTCTCCTGTATGACTTCTCATATGTTCTTTCAAGGTAAATTTACGTGTAGTTTCATAGTCACACTTATCACATTTGAAAGGTGTTCTCCCTATATGAGTCCTCAAATGCATTCGCATACTCTTCTTCTGAGCACTTTCATAGTGACATATACTGCACTTTAATGGTTTCTCTCCTGTATGAGTTCTCATATGATTTTGCAAGTTAGACTTCCGTGCACTTTCGTAGTTACACATATTGCACTTGAAGGGTTTCTCTCCTGTATGAGTTCTCATATGCATTGACAAGGAAGACTTTCGTGCACTTTCATAATCACATATTTTGCATTTGAAGGGTTTCTCTCCTGTGTGCGTGCTCATATGCTCTCGCAAGCTAAACTTTCGTGCACTTTCATAATCACATATTTTGCATTTGAAGGGTTTCTCTCCTGTGTGCGTGTTTATATGCTCTCGCAAGTTATTTTTGTGTGCACTTTCGTAATCACATATTTTGCATTTGAAGGGTTTCTCTCCTGTATGAATTCTCATATGCCCTCGAAAGCTGACTTTGTATGCACTTTCAAAATCACATATTTTGCATTTGAAGAGGTTCTCTCCTGTGTGCGTGCTCATATGCTGTCGCAAGCTATCCTTGTATGCGCTTTCAAAGCTACATACACTGCACTTAAAGGGTTTCTTTCCTGTATGAGTGCTCATATGCCTTTGCAAGTTATTCTTGTATGTGCTTTCATACTCACAACTGTGGCACTTAAAAGGTTTCTCTCCTGTATGACTTCTCATATGTTCTTTCAAGGTACATTTACGTGTAGTTTCATAGTCACACTTATCACATTTGAAAGGTGTTCTCCCTATATGAGTCCTCAAATGCATTCGCATACTCTTCTTCTGACTTTCATAGTGACATATACTGCACTTGAATGGTTTCTCTCCTGTATGAGTGCTCATGTGATTTTGCAATCTATTGTTGTCTGTACTTTCATAATCACACCCATTGCATTTATATAACTTTTCGCCAGTAGGAGTTTTAACAGGTTGCTGCATGCTGCACATCAATGAATCCTCTATTACTACTTGATCTTCATTGTTACTAAAGATTTCAGTTTTTATATCTAATTCTGCATGTAATGATTCCAGTTTAATGGACCAATCATTATTGTATTTAATAACATCCTTTAAATTGGAAACTTCTGAAGGCAATTTTGATGTTTGAATCTCTTCTTGTTTTACTGTAACATTCATGAATGTTTATAAGTGGTTTACTGAATAATACCGAAGTAACTAAACTAGCACAAGGACATTTTAAATAGACGCTCAAATTTTTCTGGTTTTAAAATAAATAACAATTGAGAAATAATTAAGTTTTACCGTACATTATTAAACTACTATTATTTTGTTAATTTGAATGAAAGTTTTCATATTATTATAGGCATACATTGGCATTGTAAAAGTACCGAAACTTTCTAATAATTATTGGTTTTTGAAAGAAAACCCTCCTTTATTATTATTTACTAGCTTGTACTATTTAACAAAAATTGATTTTAGGTATTTAATGCAAATTTACCATTTGTTTCCAACTCACTCTGAGATAATTCTTCATTGATTTTGGTTTGATGCCAGACATTGCATGTAGAATCCGAAAAATTTGTTAATGCAGCCACACTGGTAACATCAGGTTTGACATCTTCATTTACTTTGAATACAGTACCCATGTTAAAATGCATACGTTTTTGGGCAGTAAACAATTGTTCTTCTTCGATAGTTGCTCCTAACCCTAGGGCGCTACACAGGCGAGTTAAAAAACCAAAGGTACCAAAATGTAATTGTATAAAGTAAATATGTAGATATTACTCACCTGTTCTGTTTAAAACCGTAATATTAAACAAACGTTATTAGTGTTAGTCAAATAGTTTATTGACAACAATTTGTTAATTAGGAACAAAATAGCGGTGCGTCAAAATATTCTTTTAGGTTATGTAATTTGGTAGCGTTTGTGTCATTCAAACTACTTTGGTTTGGATTCTTATACAAGATGAATCAAAGAATAGTGTAACAACCATTGATGCTAAGGGGGTTTCAATTCTGGTAAAACAGCCAACAGACAAAAACGTGTAATTAATTTTTTTCTAATTTTAATCTTATCTGAACTTAACTAATATGTAATAATAAGTATACCACTGCCTTTTGGTGAAGTATTCATTATAGAGTACGTATGACCATCAAGAACATTTTTCATAAGAGATGGCCGTGGAAAACAAAAATTGTATCTTTACTTAAGCTATGTAGTTCATAATACTTACATTTATGAAATAGTTATCAAGGTATTTATAGTTGAGAACTGAGCGAGTTATTGGAAAATTCAGGTTATTTAAAATCATCACACATGTTACATGTACTATAAAAAGAGATACAAGTTCAGTAATAACACTAAACAACACCGCAAAATGATGACCTGAAATATCTATAGGTATGCATATCGACAGAAAGCTCATGTAGTGGAAGAATATTTTTACCAATAAAAGCGTAGCAGCGAGTAGACGCGTAATATTTCGTTTGTGTTCCGTTATACCTACGTGATTTAGTTTGAGTTTGAGCAAACATTTTTCAAGTAGGGAAAAATATTTAATCGTGTATAAACGTAATATTGACCGTGCAAGTACATCTGCATCTGCAGATAAAGAAGCTATCAACACTTCCAAAACAAAAACTAGGAAATATTTCGACGTTTGCGGAAAGTCTTATTCTTCTTGCTGCCGTTGATATGGTCGCAATAATGCTTGGAGATAATTATGATACAGAGATTCAGAAGATATCAGTATCAAATAATACTATTAGTAGGCGCATTGATGATATTTCAAAGGATCGGCAGGAGCACCTTCTTTCGAAAGTTACAAACAAATTATTTGCTATTCAGCTAGACGAGGCAACGGATATTATCAAAGATGCAAATTTAATAGCCTACGTTCGTTACTGCGATAATGCATCTGTAAACGAGGACTTACTTTTCTGCAAATAAATTTAGAAAAGAACTAGGGGAATTGTGTCTAAAATGACATACTTATCAAGTTCAAATGACATAGTATGATTTTTAATATGTGCATGCTTTTTGTGCAATATATGCTGCCATTTACATGAAAAACATGATGCTACTGTGTATCAATCGAACTTTGGTTGTGATTCGTACTAAAGTGCATGTATTACTGCTAAATGTGGGTTATGTTCGGTGACAAGTTTTTTTGCTGCGCTTGTTTGACAACGGATTTCTCAGGTGAGTGTGATTATTTTATTCAAAAACTTATCGCATCTTAATTGTGGGACTTTAATGAACACGCTAATGATTCGGTTTACTTTTGTGGATACTGTAAATAATGGAATGTTTTTAGGTTACATGTAAGGCTGATAAAATGACATATGCAGTGCAAAGGTAGAATGACACAGGTATGTCATTTTATCCTTTTAGGAAATTATTCAGGTGCTTCTTTCTTGGCGACTGTATGCAGTTTATTTTTGGTTTTACAGAATGGTTGGGCGATATGCACGTAAAACTGCAAGATAATCTTAGTCTGAAGAGGCAATGCAACTGGCAATTCAAGCCGTCAGCAGAGGTGACATGGGTTGGCTAGCCACTTCCAAACGATTTGATGCCCCCAAGCGACACTCCGAAGACATGCTTAAAACAAAAATAAACGAGTTAATGGTAACAACAAAGGTCTGGGTCGGCATACGTCTACAATGCCAGTTCACATGGAAAATGAATTAGTAGAGCATATTCAAAAGTTAGAGATAATGCTCTTTGGTATCACTACAAACGAGTTACGTGAACTTGCATATCAGTTTTGTTAATTAAACAGCATTCCTCGTGATATAAAAAAAGCAGAATGGGAATGGATGAAGGGTTTTAGATTACAAAATCCAGACATAAGTTTGCGAGTGCCAGAAGCCACATCAGCTGCTCGAGCACAGGGCTTCAATAAGTTACGTATTTCATACTTTTTTCGCTGCTTGGATGATGTCGTAACTACGAACAAGATTGCACCCAACAATATTTACAATATGGACGAATCGGGGGTTTCTTCAGTTCAAAGATCGAATAAAATATTTGCAAGCAAAGGACGGAAACAAGTTGAGCTAGTTACGAGTCTAGAACGAGGGAGTCATACCACCGTTGTTTGCTGCATGAGTGCACTTGAGATATTTATTCCTCCAGCACTCATTTTTGCAAGAAACATTTTTATGTAGAATTATTCCACCAGGAACTCTACCCCTTGTACAGGAATCTGGATGTATGGTGGGCGAATTTCAAATGGCTTCAGCACTTTGTAAAATATTCACAAGGATCTCCAGATAACAAGGTTGTGTTGATACTTGATGGGCTGGAAGCCACAACTATGTCGGGGCTTTAGAATGTGCTAAACAAAATGGAGTTATTCTTCTCTGCTTAGCTTCTCACTGTACACATCGTATACAGCCTTTGGATGTATCGTTTTTTGACTTCTGTCAGTGTACTACAACCAGGAGATCACAAAATGGTTAAAAATAATCCGGGTAGAACAGTGACATAATTTCAAATTGCAAAGTTATTTTCAGCGGCTTATGGAAAAGTTGCTACTATCGCAAATGCTACTGCAGGGTTTGAAAAGAGGGGTATTTGCCCAAAGAATCCTGATATCTTCCCGGAGCATTTATTTGCGACTAGTTTAGTAACTGATCGTCCGGAAAGTCAACCAATTGATACTGTTGCTGCCACACTTGCATCCCCCAAAACTCAAGAGTTACCAGGAACTTCTGAAGAAAATGAATCTGATTCCGTGGCAGGGTCTACCAAATTAGATACTTGAAAAGATAGTGCCGTCTCTCTGTTGGAAATTTCACCACTTCCAGGTATGCAGAGCAACAGCAGCAGAAGAAAGCGTAAGACTCAAACTGGCAATGTGTTAACAGCATCTCCATTCATACAAGAACTTAAAACAAAACATGAAGAGAAACAGATAAAGGAAAGAAGACAACAGGAAAGGAAAGCTACTAAGGCAGTGAAAAAGAAAACTCTGATTTAAAGCGACAGCGAAGTCGAGGTGAACGTCTTGCAGACGATGACGATCACTTGCATGCATCTACTGCAATGAAGTCTATTCCCAATTGAAAGCTAAAGAAAATGGCTACAATGTCAGGCGTGTAAAAACTGGTGGTATACAGTCTATGCGGATGTCTCTTCCAAGACAAAAAGGTTCATTTCTGAACTGTGTGCTTAAACCATACTTAAACAGGGGTATGCCATTTTACCGTAGTACGTACAGGTAAAATGACATAGTAGTATCTTGATTAAAATTTTTTTTTTGATATTATAAAATGTAAATTTAGGTTTTTTATATAATTTGTAATGTTGTGAAGTATTCGAAGAATAAAGTCTCCAATTTGCAGCCTTCTTTAGCCAACGGTACGAATTTTATGGATATTCTAACAAAGACTATGTTGTTTTAGACACAATTCCCCTACAGGTGCGGATCTATTTCAAATGACTGATAATTATATAATAAACTCTGATCTGTAGAGGACAAACTGTGTTGTTGTTTGTACTGATGGGACACCGGCGATGGCAGAAAGACATGATTGTCTACAAGCGCTTATACGCAAAAAGAATCCAAATGCCACTTGGCACCATTAAATGAACCGCAGGGATTCACTCACTTTCAAGGAAATAAGCCCAGGATCTTATTTGGTATTATCAATTGTAATTTGTGTTCTAAATTTTTAACGAAGTTTCCTGGGAGCAACCGTGTCACCATTTGGCAATCATATGTTAGGTCGTTTTAATTCCCAGAAGAAGCGTCTGCAGCAGTATTAGGGGAGTTCCAATTGTTTTCCCCCCACGCAATCATTATCGCATTCGATCACAATCCGGCGGAGCCGCTTAGAGATTCGGAACCCGGTACAAATCCAGAATCCCAGCACAAATTCATTAACTTGGAGTCCAAGACTTCAGCGAGGAAGTCAACCCGAAACTTCGAATCCGAGACTTCAGCGAGAAGACAGCTCGAAATTTCGAGTTCGAGACTTCAGCAGGGATCTCAGCCCGAAACTTCGAGTCCGACACTCAAGCAAGGAAGTCAGTCCGAAACTTCGAGTCCGAGATTTCATCGAGGAAGTCGGCTCGAAACTTCGAGTCCGAGACTTCAGCAAGGAACTCAGCCCGAAACTTCGAGTCCGAGACTTCATCGTGGAAGTCAGCCCGAAATTTCGAGGATGAGACTTCAGCAAGGAACTCAACTCGAAACTTTGAGTCCGAGACTTCAGAGAAGAACACAACTCGAAACTTCGAGATCGTGACTTCAGCAGGGAATTCAGCCCGATACTTCGAGTCCGAGATGTCAATGAGGAAGTCAGCCCGAAACTTCGAGTCCGAGACTTCAGCGAGGAAATCAACCCGAAACTTTGAGTCTGAGACTTCAGAGAAGAACACAGCTCGAAACTTCGAGTTCGTGACTTCAGCAAGGAACTCAGCCCGAAACTTCGAGTCCGAGAC
>JABXWE010021985.1:0-16705 GCA_014611495.1 Limonius californicus | reverse complement strand
TACTGCATCAACGATCGCTACATGGGTGAAATCGATGCCTGCAAGCTCAAGGATTGTCGAAGCAATTGAGAGATTTGCATCTGTTGATTCGGCTTCCTCAGAGCAGCACGTAGATTTACGTGATGCAAACCAGAAGCGAAATGCCAAGCACGTACATCTTTTCATTTCTTGGTTTCAACAGCACAATCCTTTTTCAAAACATTCTCAGCTGTCTTCCCTTTCCACAGGTATCTTGGCTGACTCGAAAACAAATTGTGACGAGGCCGGTGATATTGGATTATCTGCAATACAAGAGATCGAAGGAATGAAATTCAGTGAAATCCGTTTGAAAAGAAAATACACTGTCAAATCGTTAGCAGCCGTGACAAAGTCTGTCAACATCCAAAATAACAGCACTCACGCCAACCCCAACCAGCTGCTTCACCGCATGGTTTGTACTGTGAGGACGGAAGAACAGTTAAAAGAAATATTTGGCTATGAACTATGTACATATCCTCCCTCACTGTTCGATGAAAGTGGTTTGATGAGGAAAGGCACCAAATCGTCCATGCTGAAAGTGTTACCTTGTGGAGGGACTCTTCCACCTGATGATGAGATGACACAGGGGGTATTGTATGTTGTAGATGGAGGGCACCTCCTACATCGTGTTGTTTGGCAACGCCCTGCAACGTTCAAGATGATATGCCAACAATATTGTGACTATGTTTTGTCCCATTACGGGAATGCTACAGTGAACAGCTCAATACAAAAGATGAGGAACATCTGCGAAGGTCTCGCTCAGCTATCAACGTAGACGTGAAAGTAGAAGACCTCATCCAAGTCACCTTTGGGCAGAGTGAATTCCTTGCAAACACACACAATAAGGAACAGCTAATATCCCTTCTGACAGTGCACTTAAAAAAAAAGGGATGCAATGTGCTCCAGGCCCCTGGGGACGCAGACACTCTAATTGTTTCGTCAGCAATTACAGCAGCTCAAGAGGGGTTGGAGGTGAACGTAACAGGTGACGACACTGACCTATTGGTCATGTTAATTGCTCTTGCTCCCCCCAACTGCAACTTAAAGATGAATGTGCCTGGTAAAGGCAACCGGGCACATAGAATTCACAATATTCAAGCATTGCAGCATGAATTAGGGGACACGAAAGATGTTTTATTGTGTATTTATGCCTTTACAGGTTGTGATTCTGTGTCCGCAATATACAGAAAAGGCAAAACGGCCCCTTTTAAAAAAGTGCAATGTGATGTGGAACTAAGAAATAAATTGCTTATTTTTAACGATCCAAATGCACAGACAGATGATATTGCTGATGCTGGCAACAATTTTTTCCTATCCATATACGGATCGGAAAACAAGAAAATTTGGATGTTCTACGTCATCAGACATACTTAAAGACAGTTGCAAAGCAGCCGGTGCAAGGAGAGTTCAAGTTGGCTACTTTACCTCCCACAACAGCAGCAGCAAGGGAACACTCACTGAGAGTGTACCATCAAGTGCAGAAATGGCACGGATGCAAGAAAGACCCCCTGAAATGGGGATGGAAAAAGGTCAGTGGGCACCTGCGCCCAACAACAACATCTCGTCCTGCTGCTCCAGAACCCTTGCTTCACATGATCTCTTGTTCACGCAGAGGAGAGTGTCTCAACAATTGTGAGTGCCGAAGAAGTGGCCTTCAGTGCTCAACCATGTGCACCAACTGCGCTGGATACGGATGCAGCAATACGGACGTATCCATTGATTATGATGAGGAAGAGGATTTACTGTTGCCAGATGAAGAGGACGAACTTGTCCAAATGGATTCAGATAGTGATCGGAGTGAAAATGAAGATCACTGACAATTATATTTGTGCATAATGTATTGGTTATAGTTTTTATTTTTCATTTCTCTGCCTGTGTATGAATATTTTTTTGTGTCGCATACCTACTTTAAGATACTATTTCATACATTAAATTTCTTTCTTGTATTACCACAATCCTTATTTTTTTTATTGAATCCATCTCCCCTCTGTGTAATAGTACACAAAACAAAAAAAAATTTAAAAAAATACGAATTTCCAATAATTTGATAAGTTAAGCAACGTTTCTACTATTTCCGACGGAACACCTTATTTTTACCCCCTCCATATCTCCGAAACTATTGGGCGCAGCAAAAAAATGTATATGGCAAATTTTGTTGAAAATTTAACGTACTTTAAAAGTTTATAGGGTACAATAAGCTCTAAACTGAAGGGTTTTCGAGATATTTGCAAAAAACTTAGAAAACATACTGTTTTGACACCTCCTCCCCACCCCCCTCCCAAAGCCGACGCTTTGGCGGCGGAGACTTTTTACCACATTTAGAGCAAAGAGTAATGAACAACTTGTGACAGTCAGACCTTAGTTTTTTTTTGATTCCCTGGTTTGGAGCTAATTTTACTGTACTACACCTCACGTCACCAGTTACGTTTTTTTTCCTATAATTTTCGTAATGGCTAGTACGATTTGGTGATGTTAATTATGAGAAGATACTGTCTAAGTGGTATGATGAACTTGAAAGTGATTTCGGCGATATAGAGGACGATAACGAACTTGAAAGTGACCATGATACCAATTCTGAAATAAGTGCAAATGAGGAAAGTTATGCTGAGACTGCACAAGCTTCTATAGACAGTCCAAATAGAAGTCATGATATTGACTCAAGTTACAGTTCCGCAAATCATGATGAAGTACCTAGCGTAAGAAATGTTTTTGGCAAAAACCGATACAGGTGGTCATGTCAGTCACCTTCAGGGAAACACTCCAACTTTACGTCATAACATTGTCATGCATTTACCAGGTTTGTAGTCTTCTACGAGTTTTGTCGCTGTTCATGATATAGATATCTATTATTACTATTTAGGGCTCAGGGGTCCTGCGAAAGCAATTGGAAATTCAGCGTCTCCTATAGAAGCATGGAGATGCCTTATCACTCCAGAAATAGAAAACGAAATTATTATTCAAACCAATAAGAACTTGCCTAAAATTAAGCAAAATTATGCCAGTGAAAACAAGCCCGAACTGGGGATTTTGAAGCTTTCTTACGTATTTTGTATTACAGTGCGGTATTGAAATTAAATCATTAAGATTTACAGTGTTTGTTCCCTACTGATGGAACTGGACGAGACAAATGTAGAAGTGTGATATCTCAGAAGCGAGTTCTCGTTATTTTGGCCTGCTTACGTTTTGACAATGCAGACGTTAGGAATGGTAGGAAAAAAAGAAGAACCTTCTGCGGCCATTTCTTTCGTATTCAATGAATTTGTTAGAAATTGTCAACGTTCATATTCTCTTGAAGAAACAACGTGCATTGACGATATGCTAATCGGCTTCAGGGGGCGTTGTAAACTTCTTGTTTACATGCCGAATAAACCAAATAAATATGGTTTGAAGATAATGATTCTCACAGATGCTCGCACAAATTACTTTTTCAACGCATACTTATATTCCGGAAAGGCAATGATGGAAAGCCGTTATCAACCGTCGAAAAGAAGATATTTTCAGTGCCTTCGCAGTCTGTGCTACGGCTTACTCAGCCAATGGTCAATACAAACAGAAATGCAACAGCCGACAATTGGTTCTCATCTATACAAATTGTGGAAGAACTGCGAAAGAGAGGCCTAACATATGTGGGAACACTCAAAAAGAATAAAAGGGAAATCCCGCCGAAATTTCTACCAGATAAGATTAGAGCTGAAGGAAGTAGTTCATATGGATTTACTAAAGCGTGCACAATGGTATCGCATGTCCCAAAAAAGAACAAGGCGGTTGTGCTCGTTTCTTCAAAGCATCATACTAGAAGTGTTGATCCAAATACGGCAAAACCAGAGATAATTGCATTCTATAATTCAACGAAGGGGGAGTAGATACGTTGGATATACAATGTTTGACATATTCCACTAATATCAGAACTAGAAGGTGGCCTTTAGCAATTTTTTACGCAGTACTCAATATTGCTAGTGTTAATGCTTTTGTTTTGTACGGTTCATATGCTCAGTCCCCCCCAATACTTATAAAGAACTTAGCTCGCCAACTGATAGAACCACATGAACAGACGGTTGGCATATTCAAAACTTCCAAGAGAATTGCCAATGTCAATTGCCAAAATTTTAGATAAACCCATTCCGATAGAAGAAAATTTACAATAAAACGATGGGAAAAGGAAAAGATGTTAACTATGTCGAAGATCTTATGATAAAAAAACTAAAGATATTTGTACTACCTGCAGCAAACCAATGTGTGATACTTGCAGAGTGCATGTTTGTAAAGACTGCCAAACATAATTTTTCGTATTACTGCGATCTTGCGATTTTGTAAAAAAAATTTTTTTTACTTTTAATTCACAGTTTCTTATTCCATAGAGTTTAAATGTTTTAGTAATGAGTGATATTAGATCCAAAAAGATAAAATTTTTTTAATGTTTTTAAGTAACTATAACTACGTGTGGAATATCTTGTTAAGTGCAACTTTTTATTTACCCTTGTATTACCTGTTATTGGAAATAAATAAATGGAATGCCTACTGTGGATTTGACTCATATATGACTATAGTAACGAGTTTTGCTTAATTAGTAATTTTTTTTACTCTAAATCTTAAACAATTAATTTAAAACCATTGGGGTCTTGATCACCCCACGTCACCAGTTAAGTGATTAAAATCTGACGTCACCAGTTAAGGGTAAATTCTATTATTTTCGATTTTTTTTGTTTTCATGTTTCACGTGTTTTTTTTACAAAAAAGTTCTTAAATCAATAATGTAAGGTCATGTTTCTCCAATTTCTTTCGCAAACAATTACACAAACCTAATTTATAAGCTTTCATGTAATTTTCATTATAATGTTAATTATAATATTGTAATTATATAAGTTTAATAAAGTGGTGCGTTACTTTTGTCCAGGAGTTTATTTTGGTTTTTTATTATGTAATCCTACATATAAAAATATAAACAATCGGTAACTGATAATACCTTTGTAGTAAAAAATATAGAAAACTCTCATGAGCCAAATATCATATCCTTTTCTGAGTAAAACTCCTAAAAGAAAAACGTTTTCCATATCGTATACAAAAACTCGTCAGCACAACTTCTCAAGGGACATCTAACATGTATTTTATAAATATGGTCCCTTACCTCCCTAAAGGAACATGATTCCTAATTTCCTTCGTATCATTGTTCTAAGGCAGCCCACATAAACCACTGTGAAGATTAAGTAAAAGAGGATATCTTACAATTTAAAATGTGGATATTGACAAAAAAACAGTGTATTTTCAGAACGATAGTATCATCACCAACATATTTTCACATTATGGAGCCACACTTGCCTATTAATTAAAACAGGAACAGCATTAATAAACTCCTTTTTTCTTATTCGCGGTAAAATAATAAAACATTCCTTAATTAATTATTTATAACTCAAAACTAAATCGACGTTTGTTAAAATTGGCGAAGGAAAACCGAAATAAATGGCGATGCAAACTTTAAGAAAACTTAATTCTGTTTCGATAAGCAGTTCCCTTTCTAATCCGATTTTAGAAAAACTCAAACTGCTTGATATTCGTATTCAAATAAATATGTGGAGTTCTGCACCGTAAAGCAATATTCTCCAAGAATCAATCGATTCAATACCGGTACTTTTTGCAGATATTCGTGTGAAAAAGAAAATTCCTTGCATCTGAAGTTATACGATATTCAGCAGATCAGATATTCGTGGAAAATTCCAACGGATGCAAACTTCTATTTTGAATTTTTCTAGGCTATTTCAGTCATAAAGTACATTGAACAGCCGCCCGGAACTTGACGTTTAATCATTTTGTAAAATAATGGCAGAAACAAGACATCAACGGGCTTTTGTTCTTGAAAGGAATTGTTAATCAATTTGCAAACAAAAGGATTAATATGAAAGCTCCATCTAATTAAACCAAAGAGTTCTAATTAAAATATAAAACAACTTGGTAATCACATTTACAGTTAGTAAGTAATCTTTTAAATATTATAACGTAACAAGCGTGCTCTAAATATAATACTTTTAAACCATGAAAGTAATATAAATTTTATAATACATTAAAACTGTTTGAGCTTAGAATTAAAATTTCTTATTGGGATTATTGTTAAGTTTTCTGTTTTAAACGCTCACAAAAGTGTAAAAAAAGTAAAGTAAATTTCTGACATCTCTATCAAAAGCGTGACAGCAATAATGCTTAGTCGACTTTTGGCGGCTTAACGACCGCCTGTGCAGGATTTATTTCGGCGCAGCTCATGCGTTTAATATCCGATTTAAATAACGAGGCTTTAGAGCTGTGTCTATGTCTATATCCGGCAGACTCTGACACTAAAAAGATGTTTTATAGCTTTTTCCAACGAAAGGCTGTTCTTTTGTAAATGCTCTTCCTATATTGAAAATTTCATTTTGAGGTACACGTTCTGAAATGTATTACGACATGGGCAAATTCTGCTTTAGAACCTGTCGCGTTTTAAAAAGGGCAATGCATGATTAAAGAAACGACTAGAAATTTAATCGTATTTTTAGCTCATAGGATTCAAATAAATTTAGTTATGATGCAAATAGCTATAATGGTAGCTAATTTTCGGACGGAGACGGCACCTTAAGAAGAAGAAGTTGTGATGCAATGTTCAACAAATTCCTTTCAACTAAGAAATAGGGTGTATCTAATATTATCTATTATCCATGGCTCCATTATCATTAAATTACCGAAACATATCAAAACCCTTATAGTACATATTAAAAATAAAACTGAAATGGTTTAGTGTGTGATGCTTCAGAAATGTTTTGCAACCAGAGGAATAAAAATTAACAAAGTGGTGTTGAAGCAACTAAATTAAGTGAAGATAAAATAGTACAGTATATAGCAAATTGTAGATATCAATCAGCGAGTCGTATACTACATAAAAACGCACATGATCTGCACCATTACAGATATTATAATCCCCGAAACATCGAAGCTAGTTGTAAGCCCACCCATGAACCGTACCGCTTCTTCATAATGGGGTTCTGAAGTATCTCCAGGGATTATTAACAAGTAAAATCTTTAGCTCTACATCTACTGACACTGCACCTCCAACGTTTAAAACTGACCATTTTGCCCCAAAAAATGTTTATATACTCTGATATGTAGAAAATTGTACTACTAAGGTTTACAAACATTGTAACGTGCGATTGTTTTATATTTAATTTTTTTATATATTTGGTTAATTAGAATTAGGCCTTGTTTGAATTTCGTTTCATGCATTCGTATATTTCCGGTTTAGGAACTAGCGATTTGATATTTCCGTGTGGCATTCATTATTTTTGAACTGTGATAGAAAGTGCACGTGTTCTAGAATTATTCTGGAAGTCGTTCTAAGGCTTGAGAAGTTTCCCGATTTACTTTTCAAGACACAATCTTGGAATACCGATGGTAATGATACGAAATCCAGGGAGTTAACCCGATTTTTGTGCAAATCTTTAGAGATAGTTCTTGTCTCCAGTTTACATCTTTTAGCAAGCATGGCATAAATAAAAAAATCAACAATCAAGCCATTTGAATTTATTTAGGCGAATACGATACGACCGAAATTATCTATCTTCATTTAAAATAAAGGAGACCCTGGAGATATTTCGACGCGATCTTCCGCATGCAGTTGCAGAGCAATTCGAACTATCGGCAGCGCAGCATTACATGTGTGTCCCATCCGATTACATTTAATTCTTAAATACATTTTTGGTTGTACGAGGGAGATTCATCTATAAATTCATGGATGGATAATTAAGTTGCATAATTATTGTGATTTCAATTCCAAGTAAGGATAAATTTTGTTTTACTTATATTGTAATATAACGAAATTTTATATGTGTTTGATAAATGGTCGGCAGTGTACACAAACCTTTTTGTTTAGAATTCAACAATTAGGGCGAATATTCCGAAAGGTTTTGATTTTGATTAAAGAGTGCGTCAGTACTTAATACCATAATTTAGGTATTTTTAATCTGGGTATTTGGTTCGCGAGGTCTTGAGAAACTTTGAATACTTAGCAGGTTTGGTCGCGAATTGTATTTGCGGGTTGAAAGCTGAAGAAATGCTTTGGTATTTAATAATAATTTCGCATTATTGCGTTCCCTACTTTGGTTTAATTTAATGTTGTAGTTGGATTAAATTATTTTCCGTATTGTGTACTATTACTCATCAACTTTTTTTAATTGTGTATATATACAGTGTGTCGCATTTAAGATGAAGACACCCCCATATTTTCGCTATTTGAAGGAATACAGATTTGAATTTTTGCACAGTCATACAGGCTCATGGGTCACACTTTTTAAGATACTCAAATGAAATCTGAACTTTAAACTCAGCCTACTACGAATTTACAAACAGGGTCAATTCTCCATATTTTGCGTCGCGTTAGAGATATCGAAAAAAATGATTAGAAAAAGTTGTTCAGAATATTATTCTAACCCCATGTACCGAGTTTCATCACAAAATTCACATTTTTAATTTTTTCATTATTTTGGTCTATACACAAAATAATTACAAGTTTATTTTTTAATTTAATATTTAGTGTGCCATGGAAAGTAAAAACTTGACGCATTGTCAATTTAATAGTGTCATGTATTCAAATTGCTTTCCATGGCACACTAAATATCAAATTAAAAAATAAACAACTAATTATTTTGGCTATAGACCAAAATAATGAAAAAATTAAAAATGCGAATTTTGTGATGAAACTCGGTATATGGGGTTAGAATAATATTCTGAACAACTTTTTCTAATAATTTTTT
Organism: Limonius californicus; assembly: GCA_014611495.1. Lineage (NCBI taxonomy): Eukaryota > Metazoa > Arthropoda > Insecta > Coleoptera > Elateridae > Limonius > Limonius californicus. The sequence goes on along the minus strand of JABXWE010021985.1, from coordinate 7,919 downwards.
TCGATATCTCTAACGCCACGCAAAATATGGAGAATTGACCCTGTTTGTGAATTCGTAGTAGGCTGAGTTTAAAGTTCAGATTTCATTTGAGTATCTTAAAAAGTGTGACCCATGAGCCTGTATGACTGTGCAAAAATTCAAATCTGTATTCCTTCAAATAGCGAAAATATGGGGGTGTCTTCATCTTAAATGCGACACACTGTAGATATTTGTGGTAATTTCCTGTTGCGTTGTGTTCTGCGTGTTTATTAGTATTATCGTAAATTAAAATTTGGTAACTTGATGTTGCCGTGCTTAATTGTGTATTGTTGTATTATATTGTTTTCTTTTTTGTATCAAATTGAGCAATTGTCGAAGCAAGGTAAGTTCGATTTCCAGGAAGGTTCCTGTTTCACATCGAGTTATCTTCAAGGGCGAAGGATAATTTAAAATACGTGGCGCCTGGACTTATGGGCCCTTGTTCTTTTAAAATTTGCCGCTCTACGTGAATTAATTTCTTAATTTGATTGCCGCTTCGTCGGAATTAATAACGTTACTTTAATTGCCGTTTGTATGTTGGATACAGTTTCGCTATTTGGCGTCTTTCTAAGATTGAGTTATGTTGACAGCTCCTTTTGTGTCGAAATTGCCGAATATTGTTTATCTCGCGCTTGACCTTACACACTTCTGAAAATCAACGTGCCGAATTCTTCCAGATCTTTCTAGAACATTGCATGAAGTTTCGAAATATAGTGCAATCTTGTGGGGGAAGTGCAGATTTCCGTTGCGAAAGTTAGCCAGTCAATTTTCGATCTCTGATGACTCCGGATCTCCGAAAATTCCATCAATCGGGGGCCGTAATGAAGTTAAGTGCTGCAGGGGCGGCTTTTGGGTTTTTCGATGGGTGACCATTACGTGTGAGTTTCGTTTCGCTGTTTTACCAAGGGGTAAAAACAGACCATCGACTTCTGTCGGATTTAAAGAAAGCACCCTGGATTTAGCCCTGTTAATGCTATTCTGTGGGAATTAGCAGATCGCCTTTGGCGGATTAAGTATCGAGCCCCGTTCCTGACCCCTGGCAGTTCCGTCGGTGCGACGATTGCATCCAAGTTTCGGGCCCCTTGCGGTTGACTTCATTCAATCCAGTCGGCAGGCGCGTACCCGTATTTTTTTTGCATCATCCTGTTTAATTGCAACCCCAGTATTGTGCCGGCCGTTCCTAGAATAGTTCAAGGTAAAAATCTAGTTTTTGTGTTGTGAGAAAGAAACCTTTTTTTTGCTCGCGTTAACTTGCAAACTTCAAATTTTGCTTTCCTGTAACTGGAAAGACGACCTTCAGTCGCCATATGTGGTGTTTGTTGTTATTTATAAAGCTAACGAAATTATATCCTGGTTTATTCTTGTGAACTTCGGCGTCCCTGGTGCACGTAGCTGTATGAAAAACGTAAATATCGTTGCGCCAGTGGCGGCGAGTTTTTTGTGAACGTTCTAAAATTAAAAATATGTAATCATTTATTGTTCTTTTTTTCTTGTACTGTCATTTTTAACAGTCAAATTATATGTGCGTTAAAAATTTACTGCCTATTATTATTGTGTCTTTTGTACTTGTTTGTGTACGAATTTTGCAAGCTTAAATATATAGGAGGAGGCACAATAAATGTGAGTTCCATTCCCGTAAGCTGTTGGCTTCTCGGCCTTCCACGAGGACCTACAATCAGCTGGATTTGGAATTGGGCGCGCAGAAATTTTGACCTACCCTGTACACAACTAAAGATTTCCTCCCGTAAGCGATTTTCACGAACTCCCCCTACTCCTCTCAGCTAAGCTGTAGGCCGTTTTCCATCTATCCGGTTACGGGTCGTCGCAAAAGGCTCGATTGGCCCGTAACACCCTCCCTTCTTCGACTGTAGCTGGTCGAACTTGATGCCTGGACTTTGCAACGTAGATTTTAGTGGTTGTATTGCTCTTAGTTAGTATTTTTCTTCTTTGTTTTGCTCATAGGCGTTACAACATTCGAAGGAATAGGGTGAGTAGTACAATCCACGGCAGTGTCATTAAGGACGGTGGTAAATTTGTACCAATGCTTATCCTGATCTCTGAACTTAGTATTTCAGTGCTGAGTTGGACTGTTGTCAAGTCGGACAAGCGCTGATATAAATAGCGTCATGCTTGACCGCCGCTAAGGTATCTGGCGCCGAATTTAGCTGATACTGTATTAGACCACCGATGACGTTACTAATGCTGAGTTGGATTTGGTCCTAATTAGACCGGTGCAGTTGTATATCGCGTCAAGTTGTTGTGGTGCCGAGATGAATCAACGTCTATATAACCAGCGCCACTTGGATTGATGTAGAGTTAGACCAGCCCTGATATATCGAACCCCCAGTTGATCTGCTAACGAGTGACTGATGCTCATGTACTATATGTATACACTAAAAGTATATTAAGAGATAGAGTTGATGCAGTTCGTTCCGCTTGATTCACATATACCCGACAACCACAGAAAAGCACCGTAACGTACCGGACCAACAACCTCCCTAGTAATCCACATTTAAACGACGTTCGCCGACTAACGGGACGCGGAAGACGGGTATATGAAAAAGTGTGTCCGAACCTTACTAACCTTTCAATTGCGGCGAAAATGTTCAGGCACCCATCTACGGAAAATTTGGCTAGTATTGTATTACAGGATAGCTATTCTTACGGATGAGGAGGAACGCGAAGTAACAAAGCGAATCTGAGTACAAGATATATTAAAGAATAGAAAATCCGAAGGCGAATATTTACATGAGTGTTCCAGTTGTGCCATCATGTTTACGCCCATTTTACCACGTCTTAAATTTTGCAGTCTTCTCTGATGTTCTCGCTCCTTACTCTGCCCCATAGCGTAACGCCTGATTAATGATAAATGATCTTTGTAAAATGTTTTTGAGGTCGTTCCAGGTGGCAATTTCTCTTCCACTGGTTACTAAAAGTACTCGGCCTGTTAATTTGGTTCTTAACGCTGATAAAACTAATTTCTGTAAAAATTGATCTTGCGCTGCTGGTGCTCCATTGGCAAGACATTGGTCTATTATAACTTCCGCTGATCGGACGTATTCCGAAAGTTTGTGGCTGGTGCCGCCGAAGTCAGGTACAACTTTTAGATATTCTAAGTGAAACGTTGGAGCCATGGATGTTTCTTGATTTCTTTCTTTTTCTTCCGGTTCAGGTACTTCCAAATTTAAATTTTGAAATAGACATAGTAAATCGTTTTCTTGCATAAAATTTAAGTACAGTTTCTTAATTAATTTAAGCTAGTGGGTCAGTGATTTTTAAATTTTATTTAAGGGTTCCTTTCGCAATTGTTGTAAAATGTATTACTACGTAAGCTAAACTGCAATTGCATACTCCGGCTGTTCGTAGTTTAGTAGTAATTTACTTCAGTTGAGGCTTATTACGTAATTTTAAATATTACTTTTTGCTATAAATTCCAAACTTAAAATGAATTAGTTTTATCTTGTGCTGCAGAACAAATTATTAGCGACTTACAATTCTAAGAGGGCTGTTGTTTTCATCATTGGGTTAAAGTAGCCCTGACTTTGGCAATGTTTGTCCTCGACCTAGGGGTTTGCTTGAACCGTCAGCGATGTTTGTCCTCTAGTTCTCCCGTGCTGGAGGGTTGACGATGCTTGTTCTCGCCTTCGGCAGGTACTCGAATAGCCACACCCGTTTGGATGAACCTCGGCAATTTTTGTCCTGGTGCAACTACTAGTGCGGCTTCTTCTTGTAGTTGTACCTTCCTGGATGATGGTAGGTGCTTGGTTCTGATCTTTAATTAAGGACTAAGTCCAAAATTCAGAGCTTCAATCTCGTGATTCGACGATTTTTGTCCTCCTCAAGGTTCGATTTCGGGTCACTAAATTTTTGAAGATCCGTATGACTGCGCCAATTAATTTATCGAATTAATGTTTAGTTAAAAAAATTTATCCTTCCCACTATAGAATAATATGTAGTTCTGGTACTGCTTGTTCCTTTTCCCTTCTTTTTGACCTCTGAGATGGCACATACCCATCGATTTTATGTTAATTCGTTTCGAATATGATCTCTTAGTCTTTGTTATTCCAAGATATTATGTTCCAGCATCCTAACCGAAGTACTTTCGATTTCCGTAACCGTTTCTTCCTTATTCGTGCCGTGTCATTTCTTCGTAGATCCGTCCGATATTTTAGGCTTGGTTATTGGTTCTCGGAGCACTAATTAGCTTTTACGACAGGTAGCCTGCTAAAAATTCAATGAAGGAAAAGCCGAACACAAAGACGCCCCAAGTACGTCCCCCTAAACCAAATAGTATTGTAACCCGAAATCCGCGGATGAACTAAGCGACAAGTATGTTTCCAATTGGGTTTAGCCACCGCTTAACATCTGACACGCTTGAACGATTGTTTGAAAACTACAACCATTATTTTAAGGCCCAATCTTTGAGCCGCTGTTATCTTGTCATTTACTCTCAGCGTGAAGCTTGTAATGGTGTAACAAAAGAACGAACGGTTGTTACTAGTCTACAGGTCTGTACTCGGTGTGCGTATTTTAAAGTGGAAACTTAATGGTACTATAATATTTTGCTTGTATATCAGCGAAAAGTTTTAAGAGTTCTGCCGCGGATTACCACCAAGATACAAACGAGATATGTTCGAAAATTGGTTTTGCGAATATTTACTCCCAAATATTCCAAAAAATAGTGTTATTGTAATGGATAATGCATCTTATCATTCGAGACAAATACAAAAAGTTCCAAATAAAAACACGAGGATGCTGACATGATATCTTTTTTGCAAGATAATAATATTCCTATACCTGATAACGCTAAAACCAAAGAGAACTTGTTAGAAGGAAGAAATTTGCAGAAGAAATACTTCGTCGACGAAACTGCACTTAGGAGTGGATTTTGTATTTTACGATTACGTCCATATTACTGCGAGTTTAAACCGATTGAAATGATGTGTAGTATGTTCAAAACGACAGTTCGAAAGAGGTATACGTCTCCCCGGATAAATGATAGTGTTATGAGTTTAATTAAAGACGTTATGCCAGAAATTGATAAACGCTGGTAAAACTATGCAGAGTATGTTCTTTAAGTGGAAAAAGAAAATATTCCCCAAAATACAAGGTGACACTGTTAATAATAAGTTTAGACGGGGATTCCTCCGAATTTTCTGAATATTGCGATTCCGACTCTGATTAGTTTTTAAAGTGCTATTTATTTAATTAATATATATGGATTTAGAACAAATAGTAGTAGATTTTAGTTATTTATGTTATTAGCTGTTTCGGAATAATTCGTTCTTCGTTGTTTTTAACATTTTCATTGATATACGCATAAATTAATTATTTGCTTTAACACGTATTATATAAAACGTTAAAATCTGTTATAATAGTTAAAAACTTACGAACTAAGTAAAAGTTATGAACAAGTTAGTATTTTTATTTAATTAGATTAGATTAGTGTGCGGTGTGCCATTTGCAATTTCCAATTCGTTATTAAATTCAAAATTAATGTTCCCCGTTTTACTACTATGTAATGAAAAAGGAATTTGTATATTGCCATGTTATTTACCCGAAAAAAAATATAATTATTCTAAACTATACTTATACTATGTTAATTTTACTTCGTAACATTTATATGATGTGATTTTTGCTTCGTAATGATTCACGTATATGTGAAAGGATACCATTTTTGATAGAGAAGTCCATTTTTACTTAAAATTGTATTTAATTAGATTGATTATCATGTTAAGATTGTTATTTGAAAAGTTATAATGATTGAAAATAACAAATGTATATCGGATTGGATTGCGAGATAGTTAGGATCTTCGGAAAGTGCTACGTAGTGCCTTATGTGGTTTCGAAGTGAAGTTGTGGGTGGATATTCCTTAGGGAACGGTGTTGAGACGACTATATATGGTGTAGACGATGTTTTGGGTTGTCCTGGGTAAAGTTGGAAGCCCTAGAATGTAGATTTTTGTAATTTTATAGTTTTGACATCTGATTTATTTGTATTTACAATATTTATTTGTATTGAAGGAGTTGTGATGATTTTGATTTAATTTTGTATTATGTAAAGGAAATATAGAAGCAGTTTTGTTGTTTAGAATAACTTTGTTTATTACTTATTTCTAAAATTAGAAAGATTCTGTATTTTTGAGGTTAATTTTGTTTTCACTTAATTATTCTATGTATAATAGTTGTGCAGGGTGTATTTGCTTTGCTGTATTTTTGTTAGTGATTTATGTTTATGTTTAAAATGATTTTGAGAAGTTTTAATTGAATTTTGTCTGAATTTGATAATTTTAACACGTGCTTATTTTTTGTTGTAAACCGTGGCTTAATTCATATTAAAAAGTTTGTAATTTTTTCATGATGATGATTCTAAGGTTTATTTGTTCAAATTTTGTGTATTTATTGAAATATTAACAATTTTATAATGTTGGAAAACGGCTGAAGATGTAGAAGATTAATATCTAGTTTTCTATTGGTACATTTTTAATTTTAAATTGGAATTTTATACCAAATTTCGAATTTAGTCTGTTTTAAATGTTTGTAGAGTCAGCACGCATAATTTTGTGCTCCAATGTTAAATTTAAAATGTATTAAGAGCTAGTTTTGAAAATTGTGGGCAGGGCCTAAGTTTGTTGACAAATGTGTGTTAAGGTTGTGTAGACTTAAGAAAGTTTAAATAAGTTCAAATGTCTTTATGTGTTTAAAGAAGTTAATAAATTTCATTTAAGTTCAAGTTACCAAAAGTGTTTTATTCTAAAAGCATGAAACTTACCTGGATTTTTGAGGTCAAATTGTGTTGTGTAATTCCAACGGTTCCTGTAAAAGATAAAGTTATAATTCTTCGAACGCCATTTTGGTTGCATTAAAAGATTAATTTACAAATCTACTTACCTGATCTGTTTAATATATTTAAACAAAAGTTGTTGAAGTGTTTTCCTGGATTTTAACAACTTGTAACTATTAAAGTTGTAAGAGATCATCAACCAGCCGCTTCGGAACATCTGGATAAAAAGGGATCAAGATACAGCCGTTGCAGATTTGAAGAAATTAGATGCAAAGGTTCGTTCAAACATTAACAGGATAAAGATAAGTTCACAATTGATCTATATTTGTATTTGTGTGTTTTATTATTGTAATTAGATAACTATCTGTAATGGTATTTTTGGCGCCTGATTGGGTTGCAACCCATTTTCCTCACTTGATTTTGATGAACCGCGCCTGTGCGAGACTTGGATAACAATTTCATTTCCGGGGACCATTTTCGTGTGTCAGTCATAATTTATTTAAGCGGCGATCGAGGTTCCTCTGTGAAGTATTCCATACTTGAGTATTTTTCTCGATATATTGAGGACATCTTGTAGTACATCGTATTCTAATTTAGTTTGAAGAGAGTCGATGTGGGTCCTTGGCCGATTTATATTCGTCGTTTAGTATTTTATTCACGTCAATCAAATTTATCGATTGGTAAGTGTCACTCATCTTTTATCTTGAACATGCTAGGCTAACGCATTCTTTATTTATTAATTTAGACAACAAGTTGGGGGTGTAAGCTTAATTAGTCAACAAGTTGGGGCTGTAAGCTTTTACAACAGTCATTTACGTTTTGATTTGCTGAATTTGCTGTCTGCGAGAATCTGGAATTCAAAACCATTCCGGCCGACACTCAAGAACACGTGCGGGCTTGGAACTGATACAGGAATTCCAAGCAGATGAAAACAAGGAAGTAAATACTGTTTATTATATGTTGATTTCGGAAACGAGTTAATTCACTCGTGTTTAATTTACATTACTGTATGTTTATATTTAATTTTCAAATTGCTTTATGGGTTTGTGAACCCCTTGTTATCTTAATGTTATCATACATTAGCGTGTCACGTATTTCGTACATATTATCATAGTTT
>JABXWE010021984.1:0-12560 GCA_014611495.1 Limonius californicus | reverse complement strand
TTTAAGTGTAAATTAAAGTTCCTCGTTTATAACCTCAATTTATTTTGACGTTTATTTTGGTTCATGTTTAAGTAAAGACATACTGTGTCTCTTGTTTTGTTAACTCATGGCCTACTCCAAACGTACTAGTTTTTGAACACCCGTTATAAAGTTTATCATTGTAGTAAGTATTGGACATAAAGGATAATTAAGAGTTTACATATATATTAAGTCATTAAATTAAGCAAGTAGTAGTCACTAGTGTAGAATAGAAAGCAATTCTCAATGATAGTTGTTCTACGAATTACAAGGGTATCAAAGCTGCTGTGTTTATTATTCTTTCATTTAGTTAAATTTTATCGCTCGTAATTAACAATTGGACTATAAGAAACACATATAGATAACTTCAAGTAGGTATCAACTTTGTGTGTTGGTAGCTTAGTTGGCAGAGGGCTCGATTTCTGAGCAGAAGGTCGATTCTGGCTTGGGTTCGAATGTAGGGGACATTTCTAAGTAGCGTATGAAAACTTTCTTTGGAATATCTGTCGTTGGAATTCGGCGTTAAACTGTAGATTCCCTGTGTTTCTACCATGGCGCGGAGGAAAAACACGCGACAGAGAAGAGGCCGATGCTCAACAGTGAGACGAAGGAGGGTATTGATGAGGTACCAATTTTAATAAACCTTACCATAATAACAGTCTCAAAAGCCGAACCTTGCATTTTACTCTCTGGTGTGCCCCATAGTAGAATGACGCAAGAAGAACAACAAATAATGGGAACTTGTTAGAGGACTATATTGTACCTAATAATTTACAATACAATGCAAGACTAAGAAAGCCTTGAGGACTTTATAAACGATTCACTTGTTTTTGTACATAACATTCTTGACGATTTCAAATTTGATTTTTGGTAGTGACTCTTTGGTAGTTAACGATATGATATTTTGGCATAGCAGAGCATGTGCAATCTAAAAATACAATCTCTTATTATGCATTATTTTAAAAGTTTTGTTTCTTCTTTTAATGTTAAATGTTTTTATTTTTTGAATATAATGTTTCTTCTGCCAGTAGTAACAACATTTTTGAGAACTTTTTAATATTAATGAAATAATTTTCTTAGAAAATACTGAAAGGAAACTTTCTGTTTATTTAACTAAGTGTATTCAAATACAAATTGCTTTTCCTGTAATTTATATTTAGACAAGAAAAAATCTGGCTTTACAGAAGAAGGTTTTAAAACTGAAAACAAAGTAAGAGTCACTTTCAGCTGATAGTTTCAGAAAATCGATAAACAGGTAGATATTCTTTTAAAACTTCTTAATTTCTTTTATTCCTGATTTTTTGGTCCTGTTTTTGCCTTTTAAAGTTTCTTTGTCTACGTTTTGGCTTTGATTTTAATTTGGGTAACTAACGTGGATTTTCCTTTTACATTAATAAGCGCGTTTCCTAATCGTAGTACTAAACTCTAACATGCAAAGTGGAACAATGCTACTAAAGAAAATTCGATTAGCCTAACGTCCGGGCATTAGTAAATTAAACGTATCTTGTTTCACGTCCAAATAAAACTACATAGCAGAGTTCGAAACTCCGATATTGAATTTCAGCGTAAACTTTTAAAAGATCGTTAAGCGAAAAAGAAAACGTGATCGTAATTTGTATGGTAAATTTGTATTCTCACAAGAGCTTCTAATTGTAACTTTTTTCGCTTATTAACGTTTTCATTTGCACAGCTGTTGCTTGCGTTGTGTCATGCTGCGGTCTCTCTTTAGCAGAAACTTTGTTTGCTTCGGGGAAAACTGGAGGTGTAATATAGAATTTTCCGGCGTACATCGTGTGTCACCTTTAATGAAAGTTTTATTGATGTTTGATCAAATACAACGCTGCCGTTATTAAGATACCGAAGGCTGGTGAATTTTGTATCAAAAGTTTATGAAAGTTTTTCTCGGAGGATATCGGATATGATTTTGTAAAGAAAATTGTATAATTTTACATAATTTACATTTTAGAGAAGTATATCCTTTAGTATTTCTAAGGTTTCACTTGCTTGAATTAGAATATTGAAACCCTAGTTGTAATATTAAAAAATTTCGAAACTAGAACAGGGTGGAAGATAAATCTATATCTCTTGGGATAGAAAGTTTGAGTTTGTTATATGGTGAAACTGTAAACTTAGAGCAAGTTCGATAAAACTTTAATTTAATCAAGAATGTTTATAATAGAAACGATAATAATTAATTTGTTGTTTCTGAAGGTTATATATTATTAAAATGATATGTATTGAAGACTGTTTGAACATAAATATGATCTAATTTTTGATCAACATTTTGAAAATCTATTTGTATGAAACCCCGGATAATTTGCTATAAAAACGATGCAAATTATTCTTGTATAGTGGATATAGCTAACACAAGTTGGCTTTCTAGAAAACATTATACAAACTGTTTTAGACCACCGGCGTTTTCGTTTGAAACGCAATGAGCAGTGAAGTTTATGAAAAAAATTTGCTACAAAACCATATGCAGAGAATTTATTGGCACTGCTATAATTTTTCGGAGAAAACCGGAAGAGAGAATACCGGAAGCAACTTTAAAACTTCAAATGAATGCATAGGTCATGTTTGATATCTTTGGATAGCGATTTATAAAGAAATATTCTTTTACTTGGAAATTTCTTCAATACCTCTTACAGTAGAGGAATTGGAAAAAAGAGCTGAATGATATTGTTATTATGATTTATATATAGTAATAGGTAACTTTTTTACTTCAATGGGGTGCGGGCGTCCCTTACATACTAACCTTTCATGCAACATGCACCCTAAACTTAACTAAGTGAAATACGTACATCGCCTCAGCCAGGGTTTAACCCCGTGGCCGCTTTAGCCGCATTTCACTGTGACCTCGACTGACAGCGCTTGTTCGCACTGCCTCGTCGAGGTCCCTTCGGAATAGGTGCCTGTCATTTCATTGTTAATCGTCATTCAATTGTTCTAGTTTTTAAAATTTGTTGTTGAGTTATTCTGAACCTTGTGATTAGTGTTCTGCTCAGTTATTGCGATTTCCGATTTTAGTGATTTGCTTTTGCTCAGTATTTGTAATCTTCTGCGTTTTCGTATTATTTTTAAGTAGTTTTATTCTTTGCTCTTTGATATTCAAAATACGATGCTTTTTTGTAACCAAGAAGAATTTGATATGGTGATGGTATCGGGGTTTTTTGGGGTAGAGAAAAGCCAGTCAAATTCAGTGGAATAATACAAAAATCAACGAATCATACGACCCATTAGATATGACAGAGGAGCTGACGTCCACGCTGTTGCTGTAAATCCCCATACCAGGGGAATATCCCGAGGTTCTGAGATAAATAATGCTACCGTCTGGTTTGCATCCATAGCACATCAACCTTCACCAAGAACTAAGTGATAATTATGTTGAAGATAGTGTGATTTTTTTGCAGTTGGTATCTTAGTAAACCTGGTAAATTTTACCGTCGAATATTTTGGAATGACAGTGTTACATTTACAAGTAACGGTGAAATGAATATCCACAACGCGCACTATGGAGTAAAAAATTCACGGTGGTTGGAAGAAGTGGACAGTCAAAATAAGTGGAACCTCCTCAACGTTTGGTGTTGTCTCCTCAGAGACCGAATGATTTTACCTTCTTTCTTGGAAGGAACATTAAATGGAATAATGCACGCCGACTATCTTGAAAATGGCTTTAGTGAGGTATTAGAAGATATTCCACTGGCAACGAAATCCTCCATGTAGTTGCAACAAGACGGGTGCGCAGTACATTTTTCGGATATTGCTCCACGTTCAATAGAACTACTATTCCCCAAAAGGTGGTGTGGAATGGCCCTGCGGCATGACCCTGTTGTATCTTCGATATAAGGTCGTTGGACTTTTTTTGTGGAGACGATTGAAAGATCTCGTCTACCGACAACGCCTTACCACAAGAAATGACGTGAAACAAAGAATTCAAAATGCTTACCCGTTCCCTCTCTTCTGAAGAAGTACTTCAAGCAACCGATACCGCTGCTAAAAAAGGCCCAGTATTGTTTAAATGAGAGAGGTAGATATTTTCTTTAAGCTTGAAATTATAAAAAAGTGATTTTTCTTTATTATGTCTTCAACCGTTAGAGGTGTTCAACGTGAGCTTCCATTAGAAATTTCAAAGTTGTTTCCGGTTTGCCTTACTACTTTTTCCGGAGAATTCTAGCAGTGCCAACAAATTCTTTGCATATGCGTTGGTAGTACACACACACACACACAACTTCACTTCACTTCACCATCGTGTTTCAAAGGAAAAAGGGTGGGATGAGTGGTCTGAAACAGCCTGTATATTAGCATTTAGTAGTGTTAAACTATAATTTATTAGTTTTTTCCATAACTGAAAAAATTACTAAACTTTGTGATTTCAAACACTTCAAAAATAGTTTCATTTTCATACCTCTATAAACATTTTTCGAAAACTGATGCTGTAGTTGTTCTGTTGGGTTTTGCATGCAATTTTCTTGAATCAGTAGAAACAATATTATTAGTAATTTCAACAAGTTTTCGAATACTTTTATTTTTTAGACACTCTTGATTAAACCAAGCATTATTACTATTTTTCTCAGCATTTGTTGTATAATTCGATAATTATAAATAATACTGTTTTTATTATTAATCGATATGAATTTTAACAAAGTAAGGCAAGAATGAGGTGGCCGTGGGGTAGAGGCTAGCGCGTTAGACTTCTCGCTGAAGGTTCTGCGTTCAATTCCCAGTACCGGATTTTTAACGGCCGTTCTCCCTCGCAGGGCAATGGCAAACCAGCGAGGTATTCTGCCTAGTAAATCTTCTCTAGAGTAGAAGTGTTTACACTTCCCACGGTTCGGAGCCCACGTTAAGCTGTAGATCTTCTATGTCTATAGCACTTTAAACGCGCAACACAGGCATAAGAGAGAAGATCGCTACGTCTCGTAAGAGATAAAGCACTCGAAGGGAAGGCAAGAATCCATTAACAATTTTCATTTAGTTTTTTGCTGTACTATGATTCCCCTTATCCTGAATTGCATTAGTTACCTTGTTTGAGTTTGATATTCTTGGATTTGGTTATGTTTTTATGGCTGCTTCTTCTTCTTACTGGAGGTTGGCGGCTATTGATACTTTATTCACAGCTGCTGTAAATAGTTCAATGGTGCTGCAGCCATACTATTCTCCGAGGTTGCATAACATGTTCTTCTTCGTTCAACGTTCCTTTTTCCCTGTACTTTTCCTTGGATTATGAGTTGTAGCAATGTATATTTTGGTCCTCTCATAATGTGTCCGAAATACTGTAGTTTTCTGCTTTTCGCTGTTTTCACTATTTCTAATTCCTCATTCATTCTTCTAAGCACCTCTCCTTTTTATGGCTAGAAATCAATTATTGTGTTATGAAAAATAGTTATCTTCCACTTCAAAAAATGCCAAATTTAAATAGTATTATGCAAAATTGTTTTTAAATTGGAATCTGAATTTTAAGCATATGGGATGTACATACACATTACTCTAAAAATTTAAATTTAAGTAAGGTATTTCATTCCAAACATCATTTAAATTTTCTTACAAGAGTAAAGAGTCGTTTTTGGAATTGGATATGTGTAAACCTTTTAAAATGTCAGATTACAATAATGTATAAGAAGCTTAAATAGAAGTAAAAAAAATTCTAAATAGCTTCCTTGTACAACATAATGTTGTACCTACTCTAATTCAACTAAATGGGCAACTCTCGGGAATTTTGCAGAAACCCATTTCAATGATTTGAAGGAATTGGTCAACGTTTTAAAGCGTAAAAGGTCTGAAGATATCCAAACGTATTAGAGAAAGACAAATCCATAATCTTCCAGTTTTTTTGTACATCTTCCAAGTTAATTATTTTATGTCATTTAGAAGGCATAGCAGACTTCTTATCAAGTAATTAGATAATTTAAAATAATTAGAGGTTTTAATTAATTTCTCTTTGTAATCATCCCAATGTTAATGAGAGTTCGTTTCAATAAAAGCTAATACCTTTGCTTTGATTCTAATTTACAAACAAGATTATTAGCACTTATAGCTTAAATGGAAACACTTGAACCACAAGAAGTAGAAGATGAATTCTTTTAGGAAATGCTGTATTCGCTTAATTTGTATAATGCGGAGCTTCTGTAATTTATAAAGTTCGGAGTTGTTTTTGATTTTGCTTTATGAGCTCCTGAAACTTATCCCTCAGTTATTATTTTTTCTTAGAAAACAACCCTCGCATAATCTTTACTTTGACAGCAAATCATTAGTGACTCCGCTTTGAAGAAGATATTCAATTATTTTGAATTCAAGCAAAAGGCGGCTTTGGTTTCCAATTTGTGAAGACGTACATAAGTTCTAGAAAATATAATTCATTTCTACTTTTAGCAGATACAAACGCGAACGTTATATGCAATTTTTATGCAACCTTAAGGTTTTTGTGTTTTTACAGTTGGTCTTTTATGTAGATAGAAATTAAAGTCAGTACATGAAAACGTCAATGACAATGGTTTCAATACCAAACACAGAAACATATTAGAGCCCTTAGGAATTTAAATTCAAAATATATTTTAGTGAGAGCACAAGTTGACCTTTGTATATAGGACAAAAAAACACTTAAATGAAGTTAGCCATTTTAAAAATATTTTTTATCTTAGACTGGGTCGTACTGCAGTACTTAACAGACAAATTTGTAGCTGTTAATTTTATAAAAACAAAAGAAATGCAGTGTGACTTCTTCGAAATTAACTATACAAGGCGTTTTGTGCCACTAAAATTTTTCAGAAAACGACCGAATACGTCAAAATAATTTGACAGGGGGACATGTAATAAGGCTATTAATATTCACCTTTCTTCAACCCCAAAATTGGACTGACTTTCACCTTAAAAATCTTAAACAGCAAGGGATATCAGAAGACCATTTTGAAAGCTCGATGTACTTGATTCACGGTAGTGTTTGTATTTTTGATTTCCGAACATTACTTCCCGCGGAAATGCAGTACAAAGTTTCAGTTTAGTAAATGTTCGAAATTAGCATGACCAGCGTGTAATATAGTATTAGAGGTTCTATTCAAAATATAAGCATTTGTAGAGTATTTAGACGACATTCGTTAATTATACATTCTCTTAAATGTTGTAAAGAATCAGCTTGGGTTGTGTAAATTTTACTGTTTAAATGACCTCACTAAAATAAATTTAGCAGAGACAAAGCTATCGACCTTGCTGGCCATTCAATATAGCGCCTCTTCTTCCAATCCATTGACCCGGAAACTTTCCATCCAAGTATTGTCGAGCAGCTTGTGCATAATGCGGAGGAACTCCGTCCTGTTGGAATATCAAATGATCTTGGAGGTAATGATCATATATATATATATATAAACTGCGTTCTACCCACGAGACATGGGTAAAGTCCGAATTACCCGGGTAAACCGCGTTCTACCTGCTGTCGCTTAGTTAGGTAAGGTTAGGTTAGGTTAGGTTAGGTTAAGTTAGGTTAGGTTAGGTTAGGTTAGGTTAGGTTAGGTTAGGTTAGGTTAGGTTAGGTTAGGTTAGGTTAGGTTAGGTTAGGTTACGTTACGTTATGTTAGGTTACGTTAGGTTACGTTAGGTTACGTTAGGTTAGGTTCGGACTTTACCCATGTCTCGTGGGTATTACGCAGTTTACCCGGATAATCCTAGGTTTACCCGTTAATCTAACTTTACCCGTAACATACATACATATATGTATTCGGGGTTTATACAGCTTGTCAGCACCCCCCTGTGCCTTGTCGCCACCTCTCTCTGTTCTGCGCATCCTCCTCCGTTAAATCTCTTGCTTCCATCGTTTTCCATTTCTTCAATCCATGATAATCTCGTTCTTCTTCTTTTCCTTTTTCCCGATGGTATCCATTTCCACATTCGCATTGGCCATCTATTGTTGTTCATTCGTAAAAGGTGTCCGAACCATTTTAGATCTCGCATTTTAATTCTATTAATAACGGTTTCTTCTGCTTGAGTTCTTCTTCTAATTTCCTCATTGGTAATATGGTCTCTTCTTGACACACCGGCGCTTCTTCTGAGATAATCCATTTTGATAGCGTTAAGTTTTTTCTTATTTTCTGCCTTGAGCGTCCATACTTCCGATCCACAGCACAATACTGATTCTACTAAGGATTTACCTATTACCTATTGTTTTTCACTGTAATGTTTTTATCCCACCAAACTGCATTCAAACATCCTATAATCCTTTTATTCTGTTCTATTTTATTCTTTATCTCGTGTACTCCCATTCCTTCTTTTGTTATAATCGTTCGCAGGTTTTTATATTGATTAACTGGTTTAACCTGTTCATTATCGTTTAGTAAGATCGTAAATTGTACGTCTGCATTTACCGCTATATATTCTGTCTTCTTAATGTTGATATTCAGACCCCATTCATCGTAAGCCTTTTGCAATCTTTTTAACATGAATTCCAAATCGTATGCATCCTGAGCCACAACGATTTGGTCGTCCACAAAATATAAAGTAAATAAGCACTGGTTGTTTATTGGTATAACCATTCCTTGTACCCCCTTCTTCCAGTTGGTCAGGTAATGATCATCATTCTCTACATCAGTTAACATTTCATCAATATTGGCTTGTAACAACTCCAAATACATCTGTCCAGTCAAATTATTAGGAAAGAAAAATGGTTCAACAAGAGCCAGCCCAAATGCCAAAATGCCAACCCAAACATTTAATTTTTTAGGAATTAGAATCTGACCAATAGCGACAATTATGGCGATTGACTGTACCAATTACGAAAAGAGTGTTCACCTGTAGCCTTGTTTTCCGAAGAAAAACGTAATTATATCAACTCTTTCTGAAATCAAATAAACCATTTTGAATGTTCAACTAAAACAACTACAAAATACGGCATGACTCTGACATAAGAAAACATTTAAAGTTTACGCAAACGTATAGTCAACCAATGCCGTCTAATCGTTCCATATATGCTCGGTATACAAAAATAAAAACACTACTGTATAGAAAATTCATTGATCTTTCAAATGGCGTATCTTTTGGTACCCCTTGTCATTTAATATTTTTAGGGTGATACTGGCCCCAATTTTAGAGTTGAACGGAAATGGCCGTATTACATGTCCCCCTGGCTAATTAATTTGACGTTCGGGCGTTTTCCGAAGAATTGGGGTTTAGTGTCAAATAGCACGCTTGTTTCGTTGTCGGTGGGCCACCCTGTATAGTTTTAGCTGTCTATCGTAAAGTACATCCAAGTTCTGTTAAACTTAAATAATGTATGTATGACTCTTAGATATTTTTTTCTCGAAAGCCAATCACTCTTGATTTGTTTTTGGATCAGCTTTACATTAGGACTATTTGATGTAAATAAGTAATAGTTTGTTTATGTTTATAGGCGCTTTAGCAATTATCGTTTGTTCCGGGTTCGAGCAGAATTCGGGAAATATTTATGCTGTGGCCAATAATGAATTAGTTATGAAGTAGAGCCTACAGGGTTATGCCACACTAATCTACGTAGATAATTTAATCAAAAACATTAGTTGTCAGTTTGTACCTATAATAATTATAACTTTAAATGAGAATATGTATTTACAGCAAACAAATATATGGTTATTAAATGTAAATATATTTATTCAAACATGTACATGGTCATTGGTATTAATTTATTTAAGCTGCAAGCAAGTAATGATAGTCGCTAATAATATACATTAAACAATGTCCAAATTTACATATTTGCACGAACAACAGAATGCAGTACCATTGTTTGATTTTAATGAATTTAATCTTTATTTTGCATTTTATAGAAGCCACCAATTACTGAAAATACGACTGGTTTATATTTTGAATTTTTTTGGAGTGTTGTAACCAAGCGACGGGTTGTATCGACTTTATTCTGTAAATGGCCAAAACTCTTGTTCAAAAATTGGGAAAGTCTGAATTTTCTTATACTTTTTTAAGCTTTTATATAAGCGTTTACTTAAGTATATCTAAGGAAGCAACTCTAAGTAATTACTTCAATTACATTTATTATACTTGTTAGTTATAAACGTTTAAAATATTATATCTATTGAATATTTGTAACTCAATTTATATGTTATTTCTGTATCATTTCCACCTGCCCAATCATGTTTGTTATCGTCAAGTCTTCAACCTCCTAGGGGTGGTGAACTTCATCCCTAACATTTTAAATGGGAAAGGGGGTCGAGTAATGCGTTATTTTAAAATGCATTAAATTTTCATGTTGACGCTTCCTAGTTTTTCAAATTTGGATTAGTAGTTTTCGAGAAAATGCCTTCTAAAAATGGTAACCGGCCAAAAACCGGCCAAAAACCAATAATTCATGATTTTTCACTTCTACGATAATTTACACCAGTAATGTTTTATTGATTAAGAAATTTACCTTAACTTTTACTTTATTAAATGTTCGAAATGTTAATCTCCAGCATCCATAGAGCAGTACAGGTTTTGTTGAAAAAGTTCTGAAGCATTTCTGGGGTAATTTGCCGGCATTCGTTGTTGATCCGTTGACTCAGTACTGACCGAGTACTATAAATTTTACTTTTTATGTGGCCCCACAGAAAGAAGTCTAAAGGGCTTAAAGTTGGTGACTTCGCAGGTCACTCCACTTCTCCTCTTCTGCCAGTCCTTCTACCAGGAAATGTTTCGTCCATATACTGACGAACAGCAAGTTTAAATAGCATGTAGAGTAACTTTTAAAAATATTATGTATGTATATTGTTGCATCACCCAAAAACCCAATAATTAGCATTATCTCGACTCAAATGACAGATTTATGACTATTTAGATAAATAAGAGTATATAAGCAAACGCAAAAGCCTCAAAAGGCAGTGTAATTCAGTACCTCTCAACCCCAACAAGGTAGTTGTACTTTGTATGAAACTCAACTTAATAAATAATTGATGTAACCACATCATTGTTTTATTAAAGGTATTGCAATAGTGTGACAGTGTACCTGTATTGTAGGTAAGAAGATTCTAGTAGTGTTAAAGCTATCTAGTGTAACAGTTTATTTGTATCTTCGACCTTACAATTCTATTGTAAGACCACCAAAAGTGTGATACTAGTGTGACAGTGCATCTGTATCTTCCCAAAGAAGATTCTAGTACCACATATCCAAGAGTACGGAGCCTCTTAAAAGCTGCCCTGGTGTCAGAAGTTAAACAACCTCCCATCAATTCGTCGGTTCACCCCTGGTATCCGACAATATGATACCAAAGCAACATTGTTCATGCGTCTTACAGATGTGTGTTTTCTGGAAGAGGCCGAAATAAAATGTTCTTATTATGCATATAGATCTGCTGATCTTACTTAACTATATTTCTTTTTATATATTTATTTCTCGAAATTTAAATAGGAAGTTAGTTTTTGAAAATTAACCAATTTTCGTAGATCTACTGTATTAAAAATAATTTCAGACAGTAAATACAATTCAAAATCATAAAACCGTATAGAATGTTTGCAAAAAAGTGGCCACATATGTTTTAGAAATAGAACTATTGAATGGAATTTACATCTAGCGAGCATTAACGATGTAAAAAAGTAATTTCTTAAAGTAAATATGGAATATTTTTAGCGATTACCATAAATTTAATAAAAAATGCTTTCGTTTACTAATTTCATTTGCATAGCAATTTTGTGAAAGGCATCAAAAATTCTTTATCCACGTGTATAGACGCCCAACTGGTTTTGACAATTTAACCAATATCCTTAATACATGCTTAATACATTTTTATTTATAACAATTTTTACCGCTTGTTGAGTTTTAATTGTTGGTATAGTTTAGTCAAGCAGATACTTAATGCAACTAAAAAACTAACAGAAGATGTAGGAAAAATATTTCCTTCTGCACGTATACAGTGATTAGTTAAAAGTACAAAGTTAAACACTCCTTAGATAATTACAGTATCGTTTTCTCAGATAGTGCGGCATTTCAAATCTCCGCAAATAATTTACACGCGGCATTATCTCAGGAGACATCATGCCATCTAGCAATTTATTTATTAAGGTTTAATTCATTTTCATAGTTCGCCACACTCGTTTTAATACACGCAGCGAAACAATTTTCAACGACAGTTTTTAGATATTTTTCTTAAAACTTCAAATTTGATTGTTCCTTAGAAATCAATACTTCCTTCTGCTAATAGTCTGTGAAAGTGAAAATAGAAGCCATAACTGTTTAATACATTAAAGCTTAGGAAACCTCCCAACACTTAAACACTAAGATACACAAATTGGAAACCCTTTATGTACAAAATCACTTAAGTAGTTAATTAGGTCTCCGTTAAATCCACCCAATTTGGGTTTGAAAGCATAAAGTTCAACAAAATCAAAGTTCCTTAATGCCTCCTTATTTTTGTAGTTTCTAAATAGACCAAATAAAACTAAAAATCGTCCAACGAAAGATAGTAAGCATTCTAATCGTCAAATTTGTTTATTTTCAGGCACATCAACGTCTCGTTCTTTGGCCGGAGTCCAGAATGCGATTCCACCGCTGCAGTTCCCCAAGAATACATAATTTTCTGTGACGTAGTCGACAGCGAATT
>JABXWE010021983.1:0-23777 GCA_014611495.1 Limonius californicus | reverse complement strand
CAGTGTTGCTTTTCCTACACAATAATTATTAATATTTTCCCAACTACAACAGAGTAGTGTACAATAGTACTATAGCTCAAGTACCTCATCAGTAAGGCCCGGATTTTTAGGCACTAAAAACTCTCAAAATAGGCTGGCAAATAGGCACCAAATTTAGATTATAGGCACTAAATAGGCACTGAACATTTGAAATAGGCAGCGAAACAGGCGCAAAGCACCAAATATTTATATTTAACAAAAATTGAAAATGGGTGATACTCGTATTACAATAATCCTATTAAAACAATCTGGATATTTGCAAAACATACCTACTATATGTGTACAAACTTAAAAATACTACATAAATAAATAAATACCTCTACACTTAACAGTAGATGAGGAGTGGATTATATATATAAATAAATAAAAGTTAAACATAACTAATTAGAACTTTTTCTAAACTTTCTGGTGTAAAACTGTTTCTGTTGTCAAAATTTGTTTGTATGCTGAAAATGACCGCTCCACATCACAGGAAGTTACAGGAGCATACTTAAAATACGGAACATCTGAAATTCCAACTTTATTTGGTGTTATATTAGTATCACCAGATAAGACTTTACTAATTTACAGTAAATCTGAGTACCCTGGATTATTCAATAAAAGAGCATTTAGTCGTGTATTTAGCAACAATTTTTGCATTTTTTCCTGGAGCCGCCTTTAATTGTTCTTTCAATTTTTGAATTTTACTAATATTAGAATATAGTGTTTCCCCCTTTGCTACTAACTGTTTTATGGTTGTTAAAATAATTTTAAAACGAGCAACAACGTACGCTAAATTCGTCTCAACAGTGGAACTGTTAAATGCTTCCTGTTTTTTTTTACGTAGTCAGCAGTACTCGAATCGAAACTATCAATGACGCTTTTAACGCCTTGAAAATTTTCATGGTAAAACACTGCGGCTTCTAGCCATGTCCTCCATCTTGTTAGAACAGGCTTTGGTGGTAGTTGGGTATTGGGGCACATTTCTGCATAAATTTCTCTTCGACGAGGGCCTTTTAGAAAAACTTGTTTTGTTTTTGATATAATTTTGTTAATGTCAGGGTAGCTCTCGCTGACAGTTTCTGCAACTAAATTTGCGACATAAGCAAGACATGTGCAATGTAACATAGCCGGATAGAAAACATTCATATTCCTTCCAGCTTTTAACATATAGGCAACACCGTCTGTCAAAAGCAATCTTACTTTTCCATCACTTCCTCCTTCGGACCAAAGAAATCGAAATCAATCGTTAATGAAACGAGACACTGTATTGTTGTTTGTTCTCTCCAGGTGTTTACCGCAAAGCGAATGCGATGAACCAGGTTCATTTGAATCTAATTTTCCCACGACCATATTTGCAATTGCCCGTCCATTCACGTCTGTAGTTCATCCACAGCAACTCAAATATTACTAGTACCTATTTCCGTATGAATAAAATCGATTTTTTGTTTGTAGCATATATCAAGATAGTTTTTTCGCAGTGTGGATTCGTGAGGTATATGATTTTTTTGTATATTTTTCGAGAAATTCGCGGAAGTTGTTGCATTCCAATTTATACCAAGGTATATTGGCAGCTAATAGCGCTTGGCACGAGTCTAAAATCCGGCGGAAAAAAAATTTCAATCTTAGAATTAGGGGGGTGGTCCTAAATTTCTAATAGACGAGTTCCTAGACGCACAGTATAATCCCTTCTGAATTCAACCATAAGTACCTTGAGTTAATGAACACCCATTAGGTAAATACCTAAATATCAAAAGTAATCTTGTACCCCTTTTCTAGAACACACTTCTAGAAATGTTTAAATAGGTTGATGAATTTAAAAGTGAATCATTCCGTTGGTATTATTCTCAGTGCGAACATGGAAGTTATAAAATGAAATAAAGGCGGAAAAAAGTTGTATTACAGAGGATATTATGTACGTATTGCATAGAAAGTGCAAAGAATTTATACGGTGGAGATGTTCTAAAGCGAGCTCTTTTAAGGTAAGCAGTTAGTTATTATTTTTGCTCTCAATAGTCTATTGTTTATCAACCATTGTGCATACCGGCATCTGGTTGGTTTGGTTTATTGTTCATATAATGAATTTAAGTTTTTCGTTCGTTTAATTCATTTTGATATTTTCAGTGTAAAGGTTCTCTGGTCACTAGTTTATTTAAGCCGGGTCCAAATATCTCAGAAGAAATCATCCTGCTGATTCAGAGTCATTAAACGTAGCGAAGACAATAGGAGATATGAAAACCAGAGCGAGAGATGTAATGAGGAAACCCGTACAACTTTATGCAGAAGCAGTGCAACTTCTGAATAATACAACCCGGGCAGGTATGCCTTTAGAAGATTCTATTAAACGCACCCTACGAAATCAAAAGGCTAATGATTTGCCTCGACCACCTTCAACTCTGCAGGATCTTACAATTGAAGGTATGTGTTTAGCTGTCGGGAATTGTAGAAGAATAATTATTAGCTTTAATTTAGAATACAATTTAAAAAAGAACATAAGACTGTCGATAGGGCGCCATCATGTTTTCTGGTCACTCCGATTTCTTATATATTTTTTTAATACTCGATATAGGTGACTGGACTACCACAGCAGGTGCCAATCCAGAGAGATTTTTATTGAACGATAACGGACCTAATGCAGAAGAACGAATTATCGTTTTTGAAACGGATTCTTCACTACAACAACTTGCGAATTCGACCGAATGGTACTTTGATGTTTTTCTCTCGCGCCACCGCTTTTTATGCAACTGTATGTAATTAGGGTTCGGCTAAATGGCTTGCTAATTACTGCAGCTTTATGTTTCTTACAAAAGAAAAAAAAGCGAAGAGAGGAGTATTCATTTAGACCCGCTAATTATACACTTAAATTTCGAAAAAGCCGCTATAGAATCCGTAAAAGTTGTTCTGACCGATGATCTTGATATTCGGGGATTTTTTTACCATCTCACACAAAGCACTTGGCGAAACGTTCAAGTCTTAGGTATGGCGACACGTTACAAGGAAGACGAAGAGTTCAGTACATTTTGCTGTATGATGGACGGCTTAGCTTTTCTTCCAGTCGAAGATGTTCAAGGACGGATGACTTAAGTAAGAGATATAGTGCCAGTAGAAGCAGAAGAATTGCTTAATTATTTTGACAGAACGTACGTATCAGGAACTTTTAGAAGAACTACTAATCAAGGAAATGGTACTATACGAATAATAAAAATTGCTCCAATGTTCTGTGTAACGTTTATAATGAAACTATCGAAGGGCAAGATAGGACCAACAATCAAACAGAGGGATAGAACCACAGGTTCTCAAATTTAGTCACTAAAATCATCCCAATATATGCAAACTAATCAACAAGATGATACTTGAAGTTTCCGCTGACAGGACGAAAATGTAACAGAATAATCTCGGTGTAGTGGCCAACAAGAAGAAACAGAATGCAAGTAATGCAGACATGATTAAATAATTTATGCAGACAGTATCAACAGGAAGAGAGGGATATTGAAAATTTTCTTGCGGCAGTAAGCTATACAAATTAGACTGCGTAATTAATTAATTATAATATAATAAATATTTTTTCCATCAGCTTTTTTTTCGCGGCTTTTTTCCGCTACTTTTTTCCGACGCCTTTTTTTCCGCGGATTTTTTCCGCTAGCGGCTTGGCACAGATCAAGTGAAAAGGTACCGACTTCTGAATTGAAACTACTTTGGTTTAAAAAGGTCTGAACGCCTATTATTGCTGTTCGATTGATGTAGCGCGGTCTTTATGTGCTGATCCAAATGATACTGTTTTGAGCATTTGACCTATATAGAAATGTGAAATGATGTAACATTTCATAGAGATAAACTTCATAAAAACATACCTCCTTCGCGCAAATTTGACAATAAATTACTTTTCCGTCGGTAGTAAAATACTCACTACCTTCCACTAATCGACGTAACGTGGAATTTAAACTCACTCTTTCTTTAGGCATTTTGATATCTACCTTTATATGTCCACTTGTTACCACTGTAATAGCGTAACTGGTTTTAAATGCCATAATGCATTTCTCTGGTAATTTCCCGTAAACTTGGGGGGAATTTGCAGAAAAAACCCAAACAAGGGAAAATGTGAGCTGAGACGCAATCACCCAGCGGATTGACAGCATTTCACTGTGGCCTCAAGTGTCAATGCGTTCCCGCACTAGATCACCGAGGCCCCTAAGAATCAATACTTGTGACAAGTACACAGAAAATTTGGTTGGAAACAAAATTAACGAATTTGCAGATCTTTTAAACAAATTTTCTGACAAAAATTGATGAAATAGGCAAATTATAGGCTGAAGTTATGTAAAATAAGCCGTTTAGGCACTAACGTCGAAAACAGGCACTAAAACTGAAAAATAGGCATTTTAAGCAAACTAAAATGCCGTTTAAAATGATCGCCAAGGTATGAAATGCATTTTGGTATAAAAATTATTTCGGAACCTGCACTGTATCAAAATAGGCAAATGCCTAGAAATCCGGACCTTACTCATCAGCCAAGGCAATGGTTAGAATTCTACATAGAGTATATTATATTTTAAATGCGACACGCGGCAAATTAAAGGTTAAGCTCTGACTTTTATTCAGTGACACTAAAACAAACGTATACAACCTGTATTCGCTTCCACCCTGTGATTTTGTAGTACTTAACGGGGCTAATAACATTTCTAATTAACGATTTCAAATCTGTACATGCCTTGATTGAAAAAAGAAAACTACTGATACAACAATGGTTATACATAAACGTACTTTCCTAATTATTATATAACATTACGTAAAAACTACTATGACTAACAACACCCAAGGTAGTTTTGTGTTACAGTTAAGTGAGCATACCCATATTTTGCATCGGGATCCGCCTATGCTATCGTAAAAATATCTCACTAGAAATTTATGACAAGAAAAAATTACCGACGTACTTTTAAACGTGTCCGATTCTAGCCCGACAACACTTCCTTCAGTTTTAGAAACCGAAAGGCCATTATAATCCTCCACAATCACTATTCTTAGTTTCCAGATTTATTAGCTGCCAATTAAAAAGCCTAACAGGAACTGAAATTCGATCACAAACATCATTCTTGGTCAAGGAGCGGCCTTGCGAGTTCCATCATTTCATAATCGGCTACTGCATATTTATTTTTAGAGGAAGTTTGCGGTCTTCTGCTCGATTGTATTGCCGAAGACAAGTAAATCATCACGGTTGAGAAAAGGCGCGGTCCTTTCACTTGGCCGCGAATCTGCTGCGGTGTGCTCCACATTTTACAACTGCATGCTACTTGTTTTCAAGGTCTCTTCGGAACACTTTCGATTTTTACAGAGTTATGTCGTACAGCGGTTAGGTGTGTCATCTTGTTCCAACTGACGCGTTAGTCAATCTTGGGAAATTGGGCGAATCTGTTTGCTGTTACACAACCTAATTGTATGTATTGGGTTCGGAAGCGGAGGGCTCAAACAATCCAAAAGTGCAGTTCTGATGGCTGACGCAACAGCCCGGTCCAACCAACACTGATAGTGGTTTATGGTTCAATAGAGATTGATTAATTTATTTCTAAGCTATCGTCAATGAATTGTTTAGTGCCTAAATGAAATCGATATGTGTAGGGGTTGCACAACTTGCCTTATGCGCCTGATACAAACAATTCAGCTGTGATACAGTTTCAACAACCGATGCAATATGTTCTATTTGCTATTCGGGGATGTAAAATGGGGAAAATAGTTAAAATTTAAAAAAACTGTTTTTAAAGATTCACTAACTTGTTGTACCACGACGACATCTTTTTATGAACTAACTTTCCAAGATAAGTTTCGTACGCAATGTCAGATAACGTTAAAAGTTCGAACTATATCACATAAAATCTGATGCAATAAGAGTTAGATGGTAGGATTCTATGAGTTAGGTGAACTGCTTCACACAACAACATAAATTTTGAAATAACTAATTTTTTATCAGTAGTCAGTAGCTGATGTAGTTCTATAACATAGAATAAAGAAGAATTTCGAAGACGGTTCGTATTGCAAAAAAAACACAGCTGTACTTTACAAAATGTTTTCGTGGGTGTACAACTCGATGGCACGATGATTGAATTGAAATTGCATCACTCAAAATTCTGTTTTAAATGTAGGTAACTGAGCTACATATGCGAAAGTGTTACAAATCAGTTTCAATTGCTGATGAAATAGTTAAAAAGTTTAGGAGTTTCTCGTGGAGTATAACGGGAGGAATCTAGTCAAGAGTAAGTAGCATCATCACGACCGACAATAAGGTACTCATATATAAATTATGCATAGTTTTACTGGCTAGGAAGCAACATTATGTTAATCAAATTATTTAAAATAATTCAACCCTAAGCGAAATTATGTGGCTGTTAAATAGGAAATAGCTTTATTACTGTCGACGTACAGACAGTAACTTGATGATAAGAAATTTATGTATATTGTCACAAACTATTCAACCGAAAAAAATTACTACTAATTGCTATAAATCAATGACCTTTACGTTATGAATTCTTACCAAGATTTTATGTTTAACTTAATCGCCTTGTGAAAATTACGAAAAGTGTTATTGACTAATAAATGAGAAAAATAATATTATCACGATCGCAGCACTTGCAGTAACTCAATTACATCAAATCTACGAATAATGTCACTTACTATAAAATTAAAAAAAATGGTACAGCTGTAGTTAAAGTCATTGAATTAACGCAAGTTGAAGTACTTACGACGAATCGATCGAAATAAATACAGGGTGAGTCAAGTACCTTGTCCCCTTTAAAAGTGGTTGGCGCAACCCAACATTCATGTATCACAGCAACTGAGATTATTGATTTTTATAGTATAGAAATGGATCATAGTTAGTTTCTATCCAGTTGATATGTTACTGCAGTAATTAACAGTTTTACTAATTTTAATTATATTCGTATTTGGCCAGCAAAGAACCTTAGTAAATACAAAGCAAGTGAAAAGTGAATAAAAATAAATAGTAAAGTTTTATTTAATTCAGTAAATAATAAAAAATGTGGTTATATCCAAGGAGACAGTAACAGTATGATGATTTAGTAGAATGCTACGAAATATGGGGTTTAAATACAAATATGGATAAAAGCATGTATCTGCCAGTAGGGAATAAATGAAACTAAGAATCTAAACTTAGAACACAAGTCTTTCAAAACCTGTAATGAAAATTAATAGCTGGGAGTAATTATATCAAAAGAAAAACAGTCATCGAAAGATAGACAACAGAGTGCAAGCAAAACAAGCAACTTAAAAATTATATTCTCTTCTGTGATAAGTCTTTGAATAAAACCACAGTCAAATCCCATAAAAAAGTATAATGTTGTTAACGATATAAAATGGTGTAAACGTTTTCGAACCCACTGGGGTTCATCTTCAGACTAATAAGAAAATATATGAAAATTACAAAATATTGAAATAAACCATGAAACTAAATGTGACACTTCATAATTAAGAAACTAACAAAACATCCCATGGCAATGCCGAAATTAAATATTATTGTAAGATAAATCACACCACGGTAATAAGCAGAGCTAGGATAGTCAGGCAAAATAAAGTCTCAAAAGGCAGGCAAAAAGGCAAAAAAAAAGATTTAAAAAAGCGATAACAGGCAAAAATAGAATAAAAAAAAGGCAAAAACGAAAAAAAAAAGGCAAAATTACCAAAAAAGACAGAAAATCACTTGAAATACAGTCGATGCACTTCACAAATCACAATGTTAACACATTCGAAAATTGTTACAAACTGGCTGATTCAGTAGAAAACTTTCTCCTGATAATCCTGGTCCCCTCATTAAAATTAATCTCAAGAAAATAATCTTTCTGAGAAATTTTCAGCCGGTAACAATGAAGGGTAAAACCCACTAAGCCTTTACCTTTAAGTGCTTGGGAATAATACTTTCTACAATTTTATTCAGAAATTTAAAATATGCATTTTTCTTGGAAAATTGCTACCTAGTACACATTTTTTTAAATTGAAAATTTAAGAACTGAGTTTCTTTAAATTATAATTTAATACACCATAAGAGGCACAAAAAGGCAAAAAAATAGGAAATTCCTCAAAAAAGGCAGAATCCAAAAAAAGACGGAAAAAAGGCAAAAAAGGCAAAATAAAATTTGCATTTTTGAATTGCACGCATTCTAAAACGGATTTAAAATTGGGTCTGCCTTTAATCCTTCCATTTATTAAAAAAGGCAATTTGCCTAACTAGTAGCTAGTAATAAGTAATATTTTGAATTTAAATTTTAGAAACCCAAACATTGGGATCGAATTAAAATAGAATTCACAGTCAGAAAAGGTTTGAATTTATAGACTAAAGTGGCTTGACTTGCCTTATTAATAAACTCGTTGAAGTCCATAGGCCTCATAATGGGATAAGGTAGATAAGTCGTTGAATAAAACCACAGTCTCTTCTGTGGTCCAAAGAAATAGAAACGAATATAAATAGAAGAATGGACAGTGCAATTCTAGAAAACATTTTAATATATGGCGCTGAAGTATGGGAGATAACATAAAAAATAAAAAACAGAATAACGGCAGTAGAAATGGACTTCCTCAGACGGAGCTTCCGAAGATCTAAATTAGAACATATGAGAAATCCAGATATCTGACGAGAAATGGAAATAGAGGGTACTGTAATAGATAAGATCGAAACAAAATGATGGCTGAAAGATGGCTTCAGCAAATTTACGTATGGTTCCCAAACGACCGAAGAAAGAAAAGGTCCTAGCAAAACCTACAGAAGAGAAATAATAGATGTCATGGAGAAGATACCATCAATTGACGAGGATTAGCAAGACAGCGACAGATGGCGATTAGGCTGCGAGACGGCATTAAAGTTGTAAAATGTACTCGCTTATATACACATAAATGTTTAAAATTGCCTCCAGTTTCGCAAGTTTTAAAAATTATCTCTGGAAGAATCGTGTCTAGTGTAATTGACATACACATTTCGATTATTACATTTTGTAAATCATTTGCTACTGGATTTTGGTATATTTCACAATTGTACCTCAAAGAAAAAAGTCTTTTGGTGTGATGGAGTGATATCGCAAGTTCTTGGTCACCATAGATGCGTAGCTTCTTTTTCAGTCCAAATTCCTCCAAATGCATTATTCAAATAATTCCTAACAATCGAACAGTAGTAATCAGAACAGCCTTCATGTTGGTACCAATGGTTTTGTCGTACATTGAGTTCTGCATCTTCCAACAACCCGGATAAAATGTTATGTAGGAAATTCAAGTAAAATTGCCCACTTACATTTTAATAGAACAAGTGTGGTTCAACAATATGGTTAAATATATTAAAACATTTGCAGAAAAAACTTTTAAAAAATTGGTATTCACGTAATCACAAGTATTCAGTGCATCTTCTGAAACTGACTAATTTATCTCCGTTTTCTGAAAGGTGTCTCAACTTTTTTTAAGACAGTATTGCCATACTATATGCATGTTGGGTTGCGTCAACCACTTTTAAAGGCTATTATATATATATATATATTGCTGTGAGATACGCGTCGTGCAGTGAGTGAAAAATAATATAAATGCCCCACTAATAAAATAATGGTTGTCACAATCGTAAATGAGGTTCAATAATCTACTGTTGATACACACAATAAAATAATACACAGGCAATCCTGTGCCTTCTATGACATCTACAAATTGACGACAAAATTGTACGAAAATGCATGCCTCACTCAACACTATCTATAACGAGACTCTTTAATAAAATAAAACATGAACTTTACTTAAAATTAAAGTTAAATTATTCTTATTCTCGGTGTTATAAAATACTTGAGGTTGAAATAATTGGGCACTACTAAATTGAATTTCAATATTTTTATTATATCTAAAGGACGTAGGCAATGCACTTTTGAAACATATGAATTCGTACAGACATAAATTATTTAAATTGAAATGTTGATTTAAAATAAATAAATAAACTTACAAATGCAAACGAACCTTTCAAACATTTTGACTGGCATCAACAAACAGTTACTAACTTACAAATCAATAATAAATTAATGTACTTCACCGAAAATCAAAGTTCATTTCCATAGATTAAAATGTTTTCCTTGTAACTGGTAAACACCTTATGCGCGCGCAGCAAACTTCGTTATTTCTTACTTCCAACGTTCTGATTTCACGTAGAAACGGCTCCCAAGTGCTCTTGCTTAATTCATTCGACGGCTTCTTAAAGGCCTCCCAAGTTCAACTGGATTACACAGGATCTCCGATGGTTTTCAGGTAATAGATTGGCTTTTACCTGTTGTTGCAGGTTGTAGAATAAAGTTTAATCGTAGCATGTTGCCTTTGTAGGTTATGTTGCAGTTAACCAACAAACTTATAAATCGTTGATTCTTAGTTTAACGTTGATAATTATTTATATTACAATCGAAGCACTTGGATAATTATTTTAATATTCTCGTAGCACTGGATTTGTCAAACTCTTCGGTAAGTAAAGCACTAATAACTTTTCATAACTTTATTCAAAACTTTGACATAAGTCAACAACAACAACAACAACATTAATTAAATTTGCAAATTTGGTTATTAAACTTCCAAAGGTTCGTCGTCATAAAATTTCGGAAGTGACGCTCTCGACCAAATTCCGCCTTTTATACCTGCTATGAAAAATGCAAGCGTTGCCATAGCAACTCAAAAAACTTCCAGATTTTTCAAACAATATCGACTTCACCTAGCAAACACCTGATAATTGTGACCAATGAGAGAGCAGCTATGACCAAATTTGCATACAAAATCTTATAAACGAAATAACTTAACTATGGAAAAGATATGAAAAACCTAATTACGTATTTGGAATCCTCTCAAAAAGACACATCTTTTGAAACCAAACATGACCTCACTAACACAAATACAAAACTAATAGTTACTAACAAATTTTATAAATTATAAATAAACAATTAAATCTAATATGAAACTTTATAACAACACACTCATATTATCCCAACAGTGCAATACTATCATTTATAAAACATTTTACCAGGAATTAGACACTTAAATATAGGAAAATTTCGAAATTAAATAAAGTATATGACCTTTTGACATATAAACATAAACAAATCAATTATTAAAGCATTGTTCCTAACAAATTTTACATGAAAAGATGCCCTGTCTAATTACCCAATGGCATTTGAACTCACAAATCCCTAAGGAACAGAAATAACTTAGCAATTTACACACATATAAACGTAATTGTCAAAATATGTTTAAATAACACATAATTAAACAAATACGGCATTGTTGTTATGGGAAATACGACGGAAATCATCCTTACCACTTGCACTACAAGTTTACGTACAATTATTGCTGAATCTAAACATTCTTTCGATGTAATTTCATAATTTCTGTAATCGTCGATGAAAATTATATAGTTTTGTAGATAAACAAATTAATACATCTTTAATGTTTAAATAAATACAACATAAAGTTGCTTCATAAGCTATGTCAATAGCATCCATTATAAATGACAGCCAAATAACCACATTAATAAGCTTAAATCTACAAAATTGATCTGAACTGTCAAATTATAAACCTTTACATTAATATAATTGTTATTACAGCTCAAGACTCAGAAACAACCGATGAAAGGCATAAGAACAACATTATGACCGCGGTTCGATTGCCAAATTTCCTTCAGATGAACTCAAAACTAGCAATTCCCATATTACGATAACCCCTAAGCATGATCGGAGAAGTCAGCGTATGAACTCCTTTGAAAATAGTGCTTGTGAACTACTCATTTCCATAGAGGAAAGCTTCCTATATCTTTAGTACTTTATATTTAAATAGAATTAAATCCATTTTTTTGTGTGTAACACAGTAATATACATAGATATACACACACGCACATACAGGCACCATTACGAGCAACTGATATAATAAAATAAATCACAGTGTAAATCAATCATCGGAAATTATGAACATTATGACTGACTATAAAATAAATAGCCTTTAATGTTGTTAATAAGCCCAACGTAAATTGTTAATAGTGTTGTTAATTGCTTATTGTATAAATTTGCTTTATTAAGGAATTATAACAAGCTCGCGAGTTTTATCAGCAGCAGAGTCGATTAAAAACCAGAAAAATTAATAATAAGCCAATGATGATATAAATTACGGCTGCTTTCATAAATACTTATCTAATAACTTACACACAAACGACTAGCTGATTTTTTATAATATAGAAGGGCAAAGAGAAGTAAATTTGCTACAACTGGGAAATGTGCTAAACAGTTGATTTGACACAATAACTCTAAACTGCATATAATATACTTTCAATAGCTGATGTAATTAATCCGCAGGTTAGCGACGAAAGGCATTGAAATGCCTGCAAATCGTTTCCTCCACAGGGATGAAAGTTCGAACGCCACTAATTGGAAATTGCGCAAGATGGCTAGAGTAACCAAATTAGTGCAAATAGTTGTTCAGTGTGACGACTGAGCTCTCTTTCAGAATAGCTGATGCAATAACTGTCTTTAAATTAAAGTTATTGGCGTGCAGAATCTGATATTCAGAAGATAAGCAGCTTTAGAAAAGTTATTAAACTGAAAAGGTTGTCACATTAAGGGTTGCGCAATACAATATGATTTATATTGAAGGTAGATAACTGCCTAGGATTATGTGACCATATTTGATTTCGTTTTAAATCAAAATCAAAACATAATAAGCTGATGAAACTAGAAAATATTAACTGTTTTATGACTTCCAACTTGACGACATTGTAACACAAAAATGGGGGCAATCATCCGGCAGTGGTCTACAATTAAAAAATGACAGATAATTTTAATTAGCCACTCCTCAACTAATAAAAACATCACCCATATTCATAAATTTCTCAAGAAACTTGCCATATGCACATTTATGCATGCCCTGAAGCCTCATTAACCTTGATTATTTTATAAAATAAATGTTGGACAGGTTAAAATTGTAGTAAGTAGTTAACTAAAACACGGGACCTCGACTTTTTTTGGTTGAAACATACAACTGATTAATGAAGCAGAAAAATTATGAAGATAAAAAAAATAGGCAAATACCCACTTCGCACTAGAAATATTGCAATCTTCAATAATGAATTACCAAAACCCGCCGAAATTACATAATTTTAATTAAGATAGTGCGACGTGATAAGCTCTTCATCAAGAGGAGAAAAATGACAAAAATTTACGATTACTTAAGACTTCACTTTTAGTCTCATTTCGATGATTTTCTGGAACAGGTACCTAAAGGTCAAATTCACAGTGTTACATAAACGTTTAGAAATGACAACAAGATTTTTTTCATAAGTTCTCTTGCTTGACGTGGGTATAACGTTTATCAAACTGGATCATAAATCCGAGACGAATTTTCGATGACTAGACTAGCAATTAAAACAGACCTGATACTTTCGCAGCCAAAATTTAATTATCGAAGTTACTAGTTGGCTAATAAGTTTCTTGCTGGTTCATATTAAACGGTAAGTGATATGGTGCAACGGTTATTGTGAAGCAAAATTTAGATGTCGTCGACATAAAGAAATCACGATTGCTAACGAAGTAGAAATGATATTAATGTAACCTGTTCTGGTAGCAATAAATTAAGCACATCTGCCATGACATTTTGATGATAGCTTCTGACAGTCTGCACTTCTAATTTCATATTTTTGATAGAAAGAGTCAGAGGGCTGTCACAAATATTTACGCCTGATTTGGTCGTAATTTTGGACATATCTTCGTAATTTTTATGTCAAGGCAAAGCATACTTACAATAGCAGAACGCAAGAATAGACATTCCATTGAATCCAAACAAATTGGATATCGGTTTATTCACCTAAAAGGTGTGGTCGACGCGGCTGGTATAATTTTCTGGCACATTTCGATTAATAGCTTATGCCGTTTATATGAATTAAGGTTAATGATGTTACGCCTGCGGAACTAAAAACGTGTCGAGCACATTTTCGGAATTATTAAATAAGGTTTTAGACAAGTTGGGCGTCAGATTCCTGAAATATCACAACACTTAATATATTTTTTAATTTTCTTTAATCTTTTTTAATATTTTATGTACAATGAAGTCTCTCCTTAACGTGTTTTAGTTTTAATTTTGATCTTATAAAAAGCAAAAAGAAAACGGAAAGTGCAGCAAATTCCGGTTTGTGTTGTCACTCACCGTTGAAGTCTCCACGATATTGTCTTTGTTATTAACCTAAATTACTTTAGATTTAAAACTTAACACAGAAGAATATTAATAGAAACATTTCATAGTAGAAATTTAAGTTCATGTCCAGGTGATAATTATAACAATTATATTACAGGCCCATAGACCAAAAAAAAAAAAGAAAATTAAATACGAAAAGTTCACACACTCCGCTTTTAAGTTGGACATTAACATCAATTTGTTTATGCAGCTTTTGATTTATGAAACCTGCGAGAAGGGCGTGGTGAGCAATTAAATGTCTATCAATTCATTCATTTCTGTTTTTAAATATTGTGAAATCCACACGATATTATCGTACGATCGTCCTTGACCAGAATCGGTCCTGAATTAACCTGACATGTGGCCTGCGTTTCGGAAAAATCCTTAGGCCTACTTTGTTTTATTGGGTTCTCCACACACGTTAATAAGACACGTACTTAATTAACGCACTTTACAACTTGGCAATTAAACAAAATGAGAAAAATGTTAATAAGAAGTTGGAACAAATTAGCAACATAATGAACGATTTAATTTAAAACGGTAATTAACTGTTTCAATTAACAGCCGTGTTATGTAAGGAAATGCTATTATACGTAACTGAAAAATTTTAGTTGCCCAGTTTTAATTGTTTAAGTATTTTAAGTTTGTGCAGGTTCTCTTAAGAGACGTAACGTTAAATATTTATACACCGATATTATGCTATACGTAAAAATAGATAATATCTAAATTAGCGAAGATTATACCAAGAAGTTTTAATAATTATATTAACGCGGACATCGAATTAAACCAGCCCATGTGAAACAATGCCCAAAAGTGGAGCAATGTCGCGCATTTTATAGCCGTGATGTGCATAAATTTCATGTTTTTTTTATTTTGACGACTGGTTGCTTAAGAACTAGTCAGCCCTAGGCGCAACTTATAATACTCGTGAAGGTCAGACCAATGCTTTATCGAGGGAATCGATCTGAATATCGAATATGAATTTTAATTTTACAATATTTTGTGCAATACCTTACAATACATTTTACAAAAAATGGTCTAATTGGAAATCAGCTTGAAGGGAAATTACGTACCTCTGAATAGTTGCTCGCGTCTTAGGTCAAATCTGAAAATAACTATGACTGTAGCTTTCAAAAACGTGGAATTGTATTTGAGCTTGAAAGGCTGAATCGAGTAAAAAACGTAAATGTTCCCTTCTGTTAAGAAACAACGATATACGGCGGGTGAGATATAACATAAGGATAGTTGTATTAAACTGCTTATGTACTTGATACATTTTCCAAGCACCTAGCAAATGTTTTTACAACACCATCACCTCCGGCAAACGATGATGGAAAATTGAGGACTTTCTTGACATACCTTGTCAGATGTCTCTCCCAATGAAAGCCTTTTCTTCAGCGTAAGTGAGACAACAAATACGTTTTACAAATACCCGTAAGGTTCCTGGATACAACTTAATAGTCGGGGAAATAATGCATAACATACCTAAAAAAACTTCAGTATTACTACCATCTTCAACAGTATCTTGAGACTGTGTTGTTTTCCAATACAATGATCATGATTGCCAAACCTGGAAAGCAACCCTCATTCCCCACAGCCTACAGACCAATAATGTCTAAAGTGTTTGAAAAATTGCTCCTAACAAGAATCAAGGAAACCATAGACCTTAACCAAATAATCCCAAACCATCAGTTCGGATTCCGCGAATGCCATTCGACAGTGCAACAAGCCCATCGGATTGTTACCACAATAATGGAGGGTCTAGAAAGAAAATGCGTGTGTGCAGGTGTATTTTTTGACATAAAGCAAGCTTTCGATGAGGTTTGGCATAACGGATTACATTACAAACTTAAACTTTACCTACCAAACCAATTGTATCTTGTGCTAAAATCCTATTTAAGCGAACGAACGCATCAAGTTAAAATAAATAGTGCGGTTTCAAGCTATCAACAAATTACCGCTGGAGTATCCCAGGGCAGCGTACTGGGACAGATCCTTTATCTAATATATACATCGGACATCCCCACTACTGAAAATACCGTAGCAGCTACTTTTGCCGACGACACAGCTGTTCTATCTGTCAACTATGCAGCAGAAACTTCAGCGGAACATTTACAAGCCCACCTTGACCTAATGGGAGATTGGTGCAAAAAGTGGAGAGTCACAATCAATAACTACAAATCTGCACAAATAACGTTTACCAACAAACATACGGGTTGTCCACAATTAACAATCAACGATGCTGAGATACCTGTAAAAACAGAAACTAAATATCTTGGGTTACATTTATACCAGAAACTCTCTTGGAACACACATATCAAGCCAAAAAGAAAACAACTAGATCTTAAAATTAAACGGATGGATTGGTTAATCGGCAGACGTTCTCAACTCTCGTTATTACATAAGGTACTTCTTTATAAAGTTATATTAAAACCGGTATCGACCCACGGGATCCAACTCTGGGGGTGTGCCAAAGCATCATACACGAAGATTCTTTAAAGATTCCAATCCAAAACACTAAGCAACATTGCCAACGCTCCGTGGTATGTCAGAAACGAAACCCTCCACTGCGACCTAAAAATCCCCTACGTAACTGAAGAAATCAAAAAACTTACAAGTGCCTACTTTAGTAAACTGGAAGGACATCAAAATCAACTAATAGATCAACTTACCAACTTGCCAACAGTTGGAAGATTGAGACGCAACTGGCCACACGACTTAGTTCAGGACCAATAAATGTAATGCCGAGGGGGGAACCAACAATGGCTGTACCTCCATCATGTGAATTCTCACTTATCATATTTACTTATTACTTAAACTCTAAATAGATTGTAACATTCAGCGTTACTATTTTATTGAGAGACAAGATGGTTATCATGTGGAAGTTTTTGCAACGTATTTATGAATTAAGAGATTCAATTGCCATTTTTCTGGAAGAGGAAAATCGATCGGAAGCCGAGAAGTTTCGAGATGATATATTTGTGATGAATTCGAGCCACTTGATCGACATATTCGAGAAATTAAATACCCTGAATCTTCAATTCCAAGGAGCAAACACACATATGTTGGATACGAGTGCTAAAGTTAATGCTTTTTGTAGAAAATTGGAATTGTGGAGCAGAAATTTAATGCAAAAAAACCTAGAAATGTTTGCAAATAAGAATTTTAAAAAGTATTTTCTTGCTGACGACAACTTGGTAGCAAGTTACGAGTGGGTTAGGGACCCATTTCAAAATACTCCCGAAGGTCTCTCAACTGCCGAAGAAGAAATCTTCATAGACTTCACGGCAAGTGGCAAAGTCAAAAGACAATTTAGACAAATTAATCTTTGAATTTTGGGCAGGGGTGGATGATGAGTTTTCTGCACTGAAAACACGAGAATTACCATTTTCAACATCCTACCTTAGCGAAACCTGATTTTCTACGCTGGCTGATTTGAAGACAAAATATAGATCTCGGCTAAATATAGAAAAAGAACTCAAGAGTGTCAATTTCTAACATTAAACCTTCTTTCCAAAAACTTTGCTCTGCAAGACAGGCCCAAGGGAGTCACTAATAATTATTAAACTTGTTTCTAATAAAATTGATAAATTAGTTATAATCTATTCAAGATTGATTTGCCATCTAACAGGCTGTGGAAATCTGAGGGAATGTGTGGTATCATTGAAATTTGTCAATTAATTAAGTTGGGTTATGCTAGTTTTTCTTGATGGAGGTTATGTTTTTTGAAAGCAGGCAATGTTGCCAGTGGAGCTTGTTTGTTCATTTAACGTCCGCCTATTGCTGGTCAATATTGGTTTATAATACTTAGATATAATAATGATTTCATTATAAATAAAATAATAACTATAATTTAAATGTTGTCGTAACACATACCAAATACATATTGTTGTTCTTTTTTCACGAGAATTTTGAACTCAAATCGAATGTATACAAAGCATATTCCAGGTCTTGCAGCAAATTGAGAAGAATTAACAAGTATGCCGCTCATGTTTCAAATTGATATTATGGTAGTCCAGTGATTGACTGTTTGCCTCTGGTGCTAAGATACCCAAATTCGTATTCCACTGATGTCAGTGTTTTTCTCGGGCGAGATAAAAACTGTAAAACACTCATTCATAATTAGATGTCAAAAGAATATCCCCTACCCTATTCTACCTTCATGCTATCACTAGAAGTATCTGAATCATCGGCACCCTCCGATTCTGAATCAGATTCCCCAATTGAAATAATGAAAGAAGGAATACTTTCAAACTATAAATTTCCCATATGTTTTGTCCAGTCTTCCGAAATAAGTTTTTCACAATGCTCACAATTGCGCTTTTTCAAAATTTCGTCAGTTATGTATCTTTTATTTCCGTCTGCTGTAAAAGGTTTAATTAACTCCCAAAGTTTTCTTAGTAATTTTGCCCTGAATTTAAACTTACTAGATTATTTTAAAAACGTAGGGGACTCTAGAGCTGGCAACACGGCAATTTCATTTTGACATTGCTAGAAATCAATCAAATAATATTTAAGAAAGGCAACTTAAGAAAAAAAAACACAGCCTGCTGGATGGCAAATCAATCGTGAATAGTGTATGTTAAATACATTGTGAACTATGTAACCCTAGGAAACTTAGATAAGATACCTTTTACCTCGCTTCCTAGAATATTATGTAGCATAAGCAAAAGATAAGAAATGCAGATGAGCTTCTGCATGATAGATTCTAGTTAGTTACGCTTTCGGCTTCTTTACATTAAGATTTCTATTTTGTAATTCATGTAACTCCGATTATTGTTTATCAAAAATAAATTGTTTTAAATAACCATTAATTCGATAAATTAATTTGTGCAGTACTGATACAATCCTATTTATAAGTGTATTATGTCAGTATAAACGTGTATTTTATTTTTTATTATGTCAGAATGTATTTTATTGCTTTTCTTTCAGTAAATTAAATAATTTTTTAACTATATTTTTTCATATTTTTTTTTATATGCTCATGCCCCTATTTAGTGTTATCACGCCCCCCAGAGGGGCGCGCCCCACAGGTTGAAAATCGCTGCTCTAAATTGTTCTAAACATCGTTGTGGAACGGGTTTTCCAAAGTTTTGTATACTTGAACCACCGTCTGTGTTCAATCCCATAGCGTAAATAGTGATATTTGTGAATAATTTAAATTGTTGATGGTGTAAATCTTAATTAAGAGAGAAGTCTGAATTTAAATACTCAACACAGGCATAGAAGATGAGATAGTTACGTGTCATGAGAAAAAGAAACCTCAAAGAGAGGTAACACGTAAGTTAAACAACTTTTATATAAATATCCATTTTTAACTCTGTAATTAAATTCTATACGTTCAGCTTTTCCCTCTTCTGCACGTAGGAAGTTAACCATAATATGGTTGATGCTATCTAATTTAAACAATGGGTACAAAAATGATATGTTATGATAAATGAATTTATTTTCTTCTTCTTCTACTTTTCCCTTAAGCCTCCGGCCTGTTTCCTCCAGGTAGACAGTGTTTTCATCTTTTGGGGGGTCTACCTACATCTTGTTTGCCTCTAGGAAACATCTCTTGCAATTTTTACCGATCTGTAATTGTTGGTTCTCGATATGTGACCATTCTACTCTGCTCTTCTTGTTGACAAGGTTTGAATTTCACATTGTTCTTTGGTGCCGTTGCGTCATCATCGGTCTAGTCTTGTCTTGCCAGCTATTTTCCTCAAGATTTTCATCTCCAGGATTTGTTCTATTTTCACTGTGTCCGACCTGGTCTCTATCGTATCGTACGTTAGCACTGACCTGACTACGATTTTATATATTTTTACTTTGGAGTTTTTCCTTAAGTATTTATTGCTCCATATAATGGCATCTAGACATCCTGATACCATGGCCGCTTTATCTGCCTGTCGTTTGATTTCGTCGATTAGTCTTCCGCTACTTGTTATCTCAATTTGCTATTCTCAATTTCAAGCTTGCATCTTACTGGGAGCTTGCTTATTGTCATAGTTTTTGTTTTCTTGATGGATATTTTATGGTTCTATTTCTTACAGCTTATATGCATTCGGAGTAGCAGCCATTGCAAGTTGTCTTTATTATCCGCGATTAACGTTACATCCTCGGCATAGCATGTCATTTTTACTTCTTTGTTTTCTAGTTGTTATCTCTTTTCCATTTTCATTTTTGATATAATTTCATTTGTTAGTATGTTAAATAAGGGGCGGGGATGGCTCAGTGGTAGAGGGCCAAGGTTTGGATGTAATAGTCCAAACGCTTCCCGGTTCGAATCTCCCCAGGGTTGGAAATTTTTCTAATTCCCTGGGGGATCGGTCCTGGGTCCCGATCTCCATTTGCCATTGGGGATCAAAATTAATGGCACTCCTCGAATTACGGTCGCATTAGAGGAGTATCAAGACCTTAAACAAAAACGTTCACACACAACAGGCAAGCCAAGCATGGTTTCGCACCAACACGGTAACCCGCAGAGGCGGGCCCTGTTGTGCATAGCACAAACTAGCTTAGCCTTGCCCCACACCGCCTCGACACTGCGCAAGCGGTACAAACGAGGATCACGATAACGAGTATGTTAAATAACAGAAGGCTGAGAGAATCTCTTTGGCGGACCCCTTATTTATTTCTAGTGAAAATGATAATTTTCCTTTTTTATCAATACCTTGAATCTTAGATGTTTGAAATATATTTTTTAAATTTATACTTAAATCTTCGTAGAGATGGTAACCATCATACCGTCAGGCCCCGGCGTTTCCTGTTTTGTAATTTATTTTCAAAAAACTCTAATTCTGCTTGAAAACCCTGTCGACAAATTATAGTTGATTAAAAAACATAAATATTGATTTTGGTATATTCTGAACTGAAATTCTAACCTGCTGTTATACATTGTGCATGAAAAAACTGTTTGTTAGTATTTAACTGCAACAATAGACGAATAATTTTTCTAATAAATGAATTTATAGTGAAAGCTTCCATACGCGGACACTTATAGTCTTTCCTTTTTTGTCCGCTTATAGTGGGTGTCCTGTTAAGGGAATAAGCATTAAATATAACAATTATAATTTAAATTTGTTTACTGTAGGATATTTAGAATACATATGTATGTATGCGTATTATATGCAATAATTGAATCAAAATGCGCATAACGGAATGATTGAAATAGGTATGTAATAATAATATAACAATGGTAAGGTTCTACACCCCATGAAGGGGTTTGACTTGCAAGGCGGAAGGTCAGAACTCCCGATCCTTGCTCTCGCACCTGGCGTGCCATATTAATAACACGTGCTAATTTGGTGAGCATCAAGCACTAGCCAACCGTATTATTACTTTGTGTTCATTCGAACGCAGATACCCAATTATTTAAAGCGACTGGGTAGACCACCCGCCAGGCGTCGCTTCGGGGATTTGAACTCTCGACCTTCCGATCCGAAGCTCAGAGCTCTAACCACTGGGCGAAATCTTGCCTTTTTTGCTATATGAAACAGTGTTGGATATGCCTCTCCGGATTTTTCATAGTTTAAAATGCCGTGAAGTCACCTCTTGCGAATTATTTCAAATTACCAACAAGTTTTAAAGCCTCATCATAAGAGTTTATTGAATCAGAATCTTCGATAATCTCATGTATTTCATCTTCTGATTCACTTTTGTTACCTTCATAGCCGTTATTTTCAATTCCAACGTTTAACTTTTGAATGTCAATGTTTTCGTCTTCAGTTTGAATATTTCTGTCTATGGTTATAAACTCTTCTAGATTTTAATTATATGTTGGTCCTAACTCATTGACACTTTACAAGAAATTATAAAGTGCTGACAATGATAGATGATCTTCAGGATTAAAATCCGTCGAAAAGAAGTCACTTTTCTTGAATCAGCTTTACTGAAACAATTCCTTACGGCTGTTGCAGTTACTTTACTCCATGGAGCTTTTATGAAGTATAATGCCTCCAATATATTAATTAATTTTGAAAGCTCTTATGCAGTTGTATCGCCTACCATTTTTGATCAAATATGTTTCAAGACTAGATCTCCATAATAAAATTTGAAGTATGGTATGATTCCTTGGTTCAAAGGCTGACATATTGACGTTGCATTGGGCGGTAGAGGAATTATTGTTCCATTTTTAAGGTTTCACTTGCGAGGATGGGTTCTAGCGTTATCTAAAAATGAAACAAATTTCCTCTTTCGAATACCCATTTTTCTAATTAACTGGGAATAACCACAGAACTAAAATGAAGTGGGCATATAAAACGGGAAACCACTGAATACGTAAATGCTTTATGGCCATTAGAACTACGCTTACCCTTCAGGACAATATTTCATTTAGTATGAGTGGAAATACAGTGTCCGCGTCCGCTCATAGGAACGTAATTAATGTAGAAAATCACAAGAAAACTGTTGGTACCAGGAAATTTGTCCGCTTAAGAGGGATTTCCGCTTATTGGAGCTGTCCGCAAGGAGAGCTTTCACTGTATATGGAATGCATTTTAATTCTGCATGAGTCAGATCGAGAAATCTAATATTGATTTCTTTAAATAATATTGAAACTTTAATGTTACGGAAGCTACTCTTTTGGTATTAATTAAAAGAGAAATCGAATCTAATGATCAATGTTTTATTTTATACATACAATTGATACTCTATACGTTTCCCTCAGCCTGCTTGAAAAAAAAAACAGTTTTTGTTCAATTTCAAATTTAAAATAAAGTTCAAACTCCATTGTGCAGAGAAATTG
Source organism: Limonius californicus (assembly GCA_014611495.1). Lineage (NCBI taxonomy): Eukaryota > Metazoa > Arthropoda > Insecta > Coleoptera > Elateridae > Limonius > Limonius californicus. The sequence goes on along the minus strand of JABXWE010021983.1, from coordinate 811 downwards.
TAGTTAATTGAGAAGTAACTACTGATTTTCGAAATATTTTTGCAATTCTGTTTACAGGCAAACTACAATTTTTTTATTAATTAAATGAAAAATCTGAATTTATGAAATGCTGTTAAAAATATTCTAAACAATTTCTATATATTTTCTAATGGCTTCTGTGTCATATTCATTGTTTGCGGATGTAACCACAGCTTATTTACTAGTGATTATTTCAATCAATGGTTGAAAAAATGCTTATCTCCTTTCAACAGTTTCAGATTCCCCTGAATCTGAACACCCTGTAGATAAATTATGGTGATACCACAGCAATATAAACCATCATAAACTTCTAATAAGGAACGACCGTAACGTTGCCGCGATATGACCTATAGTTTAAATCATGTCGAGTATCGTAACAGTCACTATGTAGCAACAAAGTAGTTGACATTCACAACAAAAATAAATTATAACACTTACAATATTTACAAACAAACTTAACAAAACAAAAATTTCCATTGTTGATACCTACATCGCATAAGTAGAAGAACTCTTTGCCTAATGAGAAAGGCTGCGCTTTATTACAAAATTGTTTGTTGTTACAACCTAATAACTAAAAAAAGTTTGCAAAATATTATAAATAAATACATCAAAATTATTTCTAGATAACTATATTAAGACGTTAAATTATGGATATTAACAATTTATAGCTGTATGATTTAGATACGTTTTTTAGGTAAAATCACATGTCAAATGAGTTATTAACATCTAACAAATAATTTCCAATAGTGTGTTTATATTACCAAATTCTTAATAGACTTTCGCTAGTATAGTT
>JABXWE010021981.1:0-14956 GCA_014611495.1 Limonius californicus | reverse complement strand
AAAAATTAGTTTTATTAATAAATAGTGTTTTGCTTCTGTAATTGTGTATTATGCCTGTCCCCCCCCCCATGAAAGAAGTTAGATTCAGAAAGCTGCCCCCCTTCCATTTTGAGCTCTTGTTTGTATTTTCAAGCTTGAGTGGTATCGGACCTTTCTCTCTCTCTCTCAATCTCTCTTTCTCTCTCTCTCGTAAGTTAACAGCCTGCATGCTGGTTGGCAGCAGCTAACTCAATTCTATCCTAATCCTTTGCAATCGTTGACGAAAAAAGAGAAATGACCTGCTGAAAAGAAATAATGAACAGTTTAGAACAGATTAGTCGCTGGAAATAAGTCAGCGGAATGCAACATCACAACTGAATATTTTGCAATAAGTGTTGAGTAAAATAAAAAAAAAACATTTGGAAGATATTCATAAAAGAAGAAAAACGACAATTTAACTACTAAAACAAATCGCACTGGAAAACCGATCAAGTGGTATCTGCATTGAAACTCTGGTTCACTAATGTCGGTAAACATGATGCAAGTGCGTTGATGCATTAGAAAGTGGAAGAACATTTTGTTGCAACGGTAGGATGGTTTCACCGTTTATTATTATCAATCAGTTATTGTTAAAAAATCCTTAGTCCCGATGTGATTACGTTAAACAGCGTATTGATTTTTATAAAAAATTGCGATTTAACGTGATGCAGACTGCCACGGCTCGCCAGCGGCCATCTTCAGAATCGTGTCTAATTTTGCCCATCTTTCCGATAAAATTGAAAATTGTCCTTGGCTTATATTTTCGAAAAGAGGAAGCTAGCACAATTTGCACCGTTGGAAAGAGCGTCCTGACTTTTATTTGGTTGGGTAAAACCGATCGGATCGGCTTACGTCGACTGCCGCCAGCGAGCGTGAATTTTTTTTTTACTTAGAGCACTGTAGCTCCGTAGGCAAACGACTTTCGAGGACGGGGATTTCACTGTTCAAGATAGGTGGGTATCTATTAATTTGAACGAAATTAACCGGAGACGATATCTTAATTAAGCGGTCGCTGGTGAATTATTAAAGTGACCATTTCAAACGCACTGTTCTTCGCTGCGTGTTTCGCAGGTTAAGGCGTTTCATATTCGTTGCGGTTAGGTATTAGCGCGACCAAGTCATCCGAATACTGTCTCGTAATAAGACCATCCATACCCAAGATTACCTGCTCTTCGAAAAGGGCAGGAAAGTATTTATACTCTTCACACGAGCCCTTACTCTTATAAAAAACAATTGCGATCCCTACCTCCTTTCTCACTCCTTTTCTACCGACTCTCATTCCTTTCTTCAAACCCTTCCTTTGCCTTTTCCCATTTTCTCATCCTCTTGTACCCTTCCTTCTTCCCTTTTCCCCGTGTCCTTCCTTTTTCTTCTCTACTTTTCCCTCATTTGCACCCATTTCTTCGTTTCTTTTGTCTTCATTGAAGCACTTTCCTATTTCTTTACTTGTCTTTTCCCCCGTTTCTTTCTTTCCTCTTTCTCCTTCTCACCTATTACCTTTTTTCTCCCTACTATCCTCCTTTCAACTTTTCTATTATTTTCTCCTGTCCTTTGTTCCTTCTCATTTGTTCCTTTGTTCCTTCGTGGATTGCGCCCGCCACTCACACTGACGGTTTCTGGGGTGCTCCCGGGCCGTGAGCTCATTTTTAATTTTTATACTTATTTTAGGAATTGTCTGAACAAACTTTTTCTAAACTTTCACTTTTACTTTCTTTATTTTTGGTAGTGCTACACTGACTTATTCGGAAACTAAAGGCCATTTAAATATCCCCACCGAATGAGGGCTGTAGCCAATGTGGTGAGTAAGGGTGCTTTAGTGGTTGATGAACTAACTACATGTCACTTTACCATGGTTCTGTCATTGTATTCAGTTGTATAATAAAGCGCTAAAATGAACACTACGATTGACAATCCAGCTAAGTGTAAAGTGCGCGCTGTGGTTCGTTTCCTCCATGCAAAAAAAAACGAAATCGCTGCCGAAATTGACCGTCAAATATGCGAGGTTTACAGTTCAGACATGATGAGTGAAAGAAGGTCAGACACTGGTGTACTAATTTTAGAGATGGCCGAACAACCATGCACGATCAGGAATAAAGACCTTTTGTTGACAACGACGATCTTGTGGAAAAACTGAAAAAGAAAATTATTCGTGAACATCGAAGTTTCACGATTTCAGAAATTTCACGTACAATACTGCATGAAGTTATCACAAACAGGCTACAGTACCACAACGTTGTGCGAGGTTAGTGCCCAACATGTTGACAGAGTTCACAAAAATTAGTGAATGGCATCCTTTTATCGATATAAAACTAATAGCGATGAATACCTGATGTGCATTGTAACTGACGACGAGACTTTGATTTCGTACACAATTGTTGAAACCAAGCTACAATCAATGCAGTGGAAGCATACGAGTTTCCCAATGCCAAAGATTCAAGTAAACGAGAACCGAAAGCTTATTGATACTGTTCTCTTAAGACACGAAAGGCGTATTGTTGGTGGATTTTCTGGAACATGATTCGACAATTAATGCAAACGTATATGGTGAATCCTTATGCAAGTTGAGAAGGGCTAAGCACAACAAAAGCTGACCTCTGGAGGCAAGGTTTTGCGCGATAACGCCTGACCGCACGCGGCGGCTTGAACTATGCAACTTATTACGCAATTCAATGGGAAATTTTTAAACGCCTCAGTATAAACCCAACTTTCTCCATTTTAAGAATCAGCTACCGTTTTCTCAACGACGACGATCTCAAAACGGCGGCGGTTAAAGATTGGTGGTCATTTTCATTCTACAACGAAAGAATACAAAAACTTGCACCACGATATGATAAGTGTTTAAATTCGAATGGTGACCATGTAGCGAAATAGTTTAGGAGTGTATCTAATATTTTATACCAATAACGTTTTTCAATTTGACATTTTTGTGTTACGGTCGATCGGTCCTTTATTTCGAAATACATTTTTAAAAACTGCATCTACAAACTATGTGGTGTACTTGTTGATATCTAAAACCATTAACAAATATAATATCAGTTGCTGTTAATATGTCAGGTATCCTTGGATATGAAAACATAGGGAACTAATCAGTACGATAATGAAGGGTTAAGCAAATTCTATTTATTTATTTATTTAACACTGGCCTATTTAATAAGCGGAACAAAGAATGAAGATAATGTATTTATCCTTTAAACAAACCAAGTTGTTGCCATGGATACTTTATCTTCATTGCTTGTCCCACTTATTAGATGTCTGTCTCTTCCTTATTGCATTTATAAGTTCATGATGTTTTATTTTCTACAATATACAAGGTATAATGAACTTACAAAAAAGATGCTGCTATGTTATTCCTCTTTTTCTTTTATTTTAGGCAGTAGCCTGTTTTTGTTAACACTTCTATGGTGTGTCCCCTAATGTGGACTGCCAGCTTTCGGCCCATCGTTTCATTGGTCTTTCCGGGTTTCGTTTCCCTCTTGGCTCTTGGTGTCTCTCATCGTGCTATTTTTATTTGCCTTTGCTATGTTATTCCAAATCTAATAAAGTTTGAGAAATCTTAGTATAGTTGTGCCAAGCAATCAGGTAATGCACGTCATATATAAATTTACACCCAACAAACCAAAGCATTCGTATTTGTTGACACCCAGACAGAGGCTGTTTAAAGCGAGGAACTTCTTGTAGTACTTTGTGACGTCGCGCATCACAAGACTGTTTTTTTTAATTTCCTGTTGACTGAAATCTCGGATCCTCTGCTTTTCCTCTGCTACGTCAGAATCGTCTTGTACGGCCGAATGCAATGGTAATGGAGGAGCTTTGGATATCTTACATCGAATTTTTTCAAATACTCTGCATTCAATTATTAATACGAGAGCAATTAGAATTACACCCACAGAATACGAAAAAACAACATTTCGTCCGATTCCTGGTGATGCGAATGCATAATAATTTGAGGTGATTGCTAAAGGAAGAAATTAAACTAATAATGATTTTAATAGTGAATATTGACCGTACTTACTACAACACGATGGATAGGTTTCACAAACATATGCTTTACAAACATCAAGAGGTCCAGAGTCCAGTGTGCAAACATCAATAACTGAATCACAAAGCTTATTCGTGAAATATGTTGTGTAGAGATTGTTAAGTCCTGTGCTAAGAGAATAATGTGGGACTAGAAGGAAAATCCAATGTAGTGTATCCCCAATGTGTTGTAAATCTAAAGATGGTTCCGAAAGCACTTGTACTACCATGAATGTCGCCACACCTGTAATACAACATTTAAATTTATGTGAAAGTTAATAGCTTAGTAGATTTTACCCAAGAAGATATTAATGAGAGTCATTTTGGTATACCCAGTAGATGGTATATCGTAAAAGTATGAAGCAACATACATCACGGGTATCATCGAAAATCCAAAATAAATCAGAACCGAGAAGACTCGACCTGCAAAACAAGATTTTAAATATGTTTTATCAAACACAAGGAAACAGTTTACCTAATTCAGCAGCAGTTTTAAAACCGTCTTCTTGAAACATGATTAATGTAAGAATGACCAATATAGAAGTGAAAATAAACGTTAGACAATCGCAGATAAACGCTGAACCCCAAAATGGTAAAATATCGACTCCGGATACAAACTGTAGATGTTTCGCTTTGACGACGCGTTCTCGAATGTAAAACATTACGTAAAAGGCAGACACAAATGCCATACTGAAGCCTACGTTGAATGCTACTTGAAAACCCATACTGTTTCCTTGAAATAATTGTGTCATCTGTAAATCAGTTTGTTATCAGTACTATACAAAGGAAGACCCTAAACATAAATAATAAAAATAAAATTTTTGTTCTAATATAACACTAGATCATGAAGACGATCATATTAAAAGTATTTTAGATTTGGACACACGGAGAAGTAAAAAGTACGACAAGATAGAAATAGGCAACTGATAAGTTGAACAAGGAACACATAATAAAATTTCAATATATGGATGAATACTATATTATGTTTAAAAGTTTGAATTCTATAATGTGTTGCTATTCTACTCATTAGCTGCTCAGGTCCTCTTTGTCGCACTCGTTAACTCTATATGTTTCTTTAAAACATGGTCTCTCAACCAGGGTTCTCCGGAATTCTAGGGTTCCGTGATAAATAGAAATGAATATGCAGTTTTGCTGTCCAGGTTGATAGCAGATGTTACCTATAAATGTCACGTTATAGCTTTTGGAAGGTTTGTTAAAGAGTGTATAATTTAAGAAAATCTTTTCTGTTGAAATTTGCCTGAGACAGGCAAAGCAATAGATATATTCAAGATTTTGTCCTTATATCTAGAAACGAAAGGTCTTTCTTGGAAGAACGTGCTAGCATATATACTGATGTTGTCTCAACACACTGCTTTCTTCACAAAGAGTTGATCATTTCAACATCCTTTGGAGATGAATGGAAGAAAGTTTTTGATGATACAATAGTTATTTTTATAACAAGTGCCGAAAACAATTCATTACATACAAGTGCAGAATTGGGAAATCAGCACGAGTATATGGAATTGTTTTCGGCACGTGATATAAACAACATTTTACCTACAACTGTTCACTGAAAAAATTATTATAATGTGATTAAAATTTATAAAAAATTGATACTATCCCGTCAAGTCGTCATTTTACGACGTTGCTAAACTCACCGTTTGTTTGATCTATTTCTTCCATTTTTTCCGGCCCCGTGCATGGTTTTCATTTGATTTAGCGTCTTTCTCTTCTCATCTTCACTTGTTATGTTCTTTCCATCAACGGTTTTCTTGGTCTGTTTTTCTTACTTATTCTTCCTATTCTAGTCTCCATCACTGTCGTCACTATTCTTTTTGTCTGTTTTCTAGTTTCGTCATGGTAGGTTCTTGTTTATTTACATTTCTTGTTTGTGTGTCCCTTATTCTATCCAATTTTGTTATTCCCGCTATTCATTTTACAGGTTTAATTTCTATCGTATTTATTTGTGATTCGTGTTTTTTCAGCGGCACTGATAATTCGCTAGCATATAATATCGTTTGTAAGGCATTTACATTATATGTATATTCGCATCTTTGTGCATGATATATGTTCGTTATACCTTTTTTTCGCTACTTACAAATCTATGTTTCCATCGTTTGTTATCACTTTTCCCAAATATATGTATCTGTTATATGTTACTTCCTCTAAAATTTTTGTTTGCGTAGAATTATTCTTTTTTCTTCTTCTATTTTACTTTTATGAGTAATTAGCATTTCGTTGCTCTTATTCGTGTTTATTTCCGTTTTATGTTATTTTCATTTCGTCTCCCCATATACTATCATCTACTATTGATTGTATTTTCCTTTGTGTCTTGGATATTAGCATGATATCATCTACAAGTTTCGTGGGGGTGAGATCTATATCCCATTGCTTAATCTACTTTTCCTCTTATTTTTTTGTTATTCTATCCATCACAATAATAAATCGCAGTGGGTTTAAACTTTCCCCTGCTTCAACCGTCTTTTCATTTCAAAGGCTTTTGATCTTTGTTGATTTATCTGTACACTTGCTATTACATTTTGGTATAGATTCTAATTATTTGTATTAATTTTCTATACACTTTAAAGTGTACTAGGCTTTTCCATATGACTTCCCTTTTTATGATATCAAATGTGGCTCCTAGGTAGTCAAATTTCAGGTACAGTTGTTCTCCGATATCCATTGATCCTTTAGATTTCCTGGATCATATAATACGAACCCAAATCGACTACATTATGGGTAATAAAAAATTCTGAAACAGCTTTAAATCTGTTAAGACATACCCGGGAGCGGACATAAACTTCATGTTCCATTAGTAGGAAACATAAGACTGAAACTAAAAAGGATAAAGAAGAAAAGCAGAAGAAAACGAATAGACACAATTAAATTAAAAAACGACATAACAACAGAACAGACCAAAGAAAGTATCAACAATAAGGTAAAGAACAAGATTACGCACAAAAATTAACAAAGGAAATCGAACAAATAATAAAGGAAGTAGGGAGAAAACACTTGAGCCTGATTCTAGAAAGAAGAAAGAATGGATGACAAAATCAAATTATGGGATTACTGGAAGAAAGGCGCAAAAGTAAGAACAACCCAAGCGAATACCGACAAGTTGACAAGAAGTTCAGAAAATAAATAAGAACTGCGGAAGAAGAATGGTTAAAAACAAATGCCAGAAGATAAAGACGCCAGAGAAAAATCATGACTATTTTAACCTATATAAAAAAGTAAAAGAAGTAACGGGAATGTACAGAAAACCAACTTGCGGATGATTAGTGAATGATACAAGAGAGATCATTATCGAGAAATCTGAGCGGATCGAAATCCGGGAGGAATAGGTACATCGAAAAACTGTTCAATGACTAGCGAACTGAAAAAATAAACGAAGAATGTACAACGGACCCGAATATTACGATCGAGCAAGCAGAAAAAGTTATTAAAGAAGTCAAAGATGGAAAATTACCGGGAGCGGATGGGGTTCATGGAGAAATACTTAAACTCCTAGATCCATATGGAGTTAAGATACTTACATCTTTATTCCGTGAAATATATAACAGGGGACAAATATTGGAAGAATGCCATTCATTCTTATACGCCAACAAATGCGAAGATTATATAACGATAAGCCTGATGAGCCATTCACAGAAGATGTTCTTGAGAATAATTCATAGAAGAATCTACAGCCGATATGAAGAACAAATATCGAACATACAATTCGACTTCAGAAATGCAGTAGGTACCAGAGAAACCTTATTCTGCATATAAGTATTGATAAAAAAAGTCTAGACGTGAATCGTGAAGTATTCCTATGTTTTATAGACTACCAGAAGGCCTTTGACACCGTGAAACATGAAAAGGTCATCGAACTTCTAAAGCGAATTGGAACAGATCACAAGAACATCAGGATTGTAAGAAACTTTTATTGGAACCAATCCGCCGACATAGCGGTAACGGAAGAAAATACAGAAACAATCTCCATTCAAGGAGGAACACCTCAGGGTTGCGTCCTATCACCAGTTCTTGTTAACTTACACCCGGAAGAGATCTTTAATGAAGCACTAGAAGGATGTAAAGAAGGAATATTGATTAATGGAGAACGTACAAAACAACATACGGTAATACGTACAGACTGTCCTGAGGATCTACAACAAATAATGAATAGAGTATTAACCGTTAGCGACAGCTACGGTCTTAAACTAAACAAAAAAAAAGACAAAATGGATGGTGATAAGTAAGAACAACTCAGCTCCTATAAACTGAATGGTAGAAATTAGCAGAATAAAACAAATATAAAAATACGCATACCTAGGAAGTACAATCGACGAACAAAGGGATTACTCAGTAAAAATCAAATGCCGCACCGAGAAAGCTAGAGCAGCGTTTAACACATTCAGGCCAATAGTAAAGGTACATTAGGTACATTAATATAGAAACGAAGATGCGTTTAGTAATATATTATGTGTTCTCTGTACTTCTTTACGGAGTGGAGTCGTGGAAGTTAACGGAGGCATCTGGCAAAAAGATACAGTCCTTTGAGATGTGGATATATCGGCGAATACTGAGGATTTTATGGGTAGAACATGTTAGCAACAAGAGCGTTTTAGAAAGAATGAATATAAATCTTGAATTAATGGAAACAATCAAAATACGAAAATTCGAATATCTTGGACATATTATGAGACACAAAGAACGGACTACTACACCTCGTCCTACAAGGCAAGATACCCGACAAGAGAGGAGTGGGAAGCAGAAGAATATCATGGTTAAAGAACATTATAACGTGGTTTGCAACAACAACAGGATTGCTTAGAGCTGCTGCAGATAAAATAAGGATAGCCTCAACGATCGCCAACATCCAGAACGGATAGGCACCCGAAGAAGAAGATCCATTATTCTTTCTACTAGATTTTTCACTATGCTTATGTAGTCATTTGTATGTTTATTGTCTGTGTCTTCCAATTTTTCTCTACTTGTTTCTATTGACAAACAACGAAATTTGATTATTATTTTTACAAGTGTTTCGGTTCTACAATACAACTGAAGAAATGGATATGTATATATATACAGGTACCGGCAGAAAAACGGGACGGTTTTGAAATGGTTTTAAAAATTACGAAATTACAACAACATACATTTATATTACGAAAAATGAGAGAAAAAGAATTGCCATTTACTAAAATATATCTTTAATTTCTTTATTTGAAAATTATGTCTGATAAGTGACGACCACCATTTCTGACACAGTGCTGCAGCCGTGTTCGGAAATTTCTCATCGCCCTCAGTACCATGTCGTTTGGTATGGCTCGTATTTCATTACGAATTGCTAATTTTAACTCTTGAATGGTACGTGGTCTTCTCACGTAAACTTTCGACTTCAGATATCCCCAGAGGAAATAATCGCACACCGTGAGGTCTGGTGAGCGCGGAGGCCAAGCGAGGTCTCCATTTCTGGAAATGACACGTCCCGGAAATATTTCTTAAACCACGGCCATTGACGCTCTCGCCGTATGTGCAGTAGCACCATCTTGTTGGAACCATATGTTTGCAGGATTGATTCCATTCCGAGCCAACTCTGGTGCGAGGAAGTTATTCAGCATTTGCACATAACGAGCTGAATTAACAGAAACAGCGTGTCCGTCCTCTTCATAAAAATATGGACCTATTACTCCGAAATTTGCTACAGCGCACCAGACCGTCACACGTTCACAATGAAGTGGTCTTTCGTGAAGTTCACGAGGATTATCCGCCGACCAATATCGAAAATTTTGCCGGTTTACATACCCAGAGAGATGAAAATGGGCTTCATCGGACATTAGAACGATACTGTTATCATTAAGAATGTTCAGAATTGACTGGGCACACTCGCTTCGCATTTGGTAGTCACGTTCACTAAGTTCTTGGACTGTCACGATTTTATATGGGTGAAAATGGAGGTCCAGGTGAAGCATCCTTCGAGCACTACGGTCTGATATGTTCAGAGCAGCAGCGTGTTGGCTGGCCGACCGACGTGGACTCCCTTCAACTGCCTGTCGCAAAGCCTGGACATTTTCCGGAGTACGAACAGATCGTGGGCGGCCAGGAGGTTTCTTCTTCGCAGCCAAAGATGTTTGCCTAAAATTTCTGACCCAGCGCATTATTGCATTTCGGCTGGGTGTAGCACCATGACGACCGATATTGAACTGTCTTCGGAACAATCGCTGAGTATTGGCTACAGAATCACCAGTTTTAAAGTAGGTTTCTACTCCGAAAGCACGGTGGCTTGGGTTTCACTGCTGCATTTTAGCTGTCACTAAATTAAATGGCGTTGATTGAAGCAACCAATTGTCTTTTTCTACGCCGCCTACCTCAAATAGGAAAAACGTAAAAACCATTTCAAAACCGTCCGGTTTTTCTGCCGGTCCCTGTATATATATATATATATATATATATATATATATATATATATATATTATATATATATTTAAATCAAACCTTTTTCGGTATATACTTTCAGTATCTAAAAACATGTTAATAATAAAAAAGTAGTGCTTATACACACTAATAAGCAACATTAGTTTTAGTTTGCCTACCGAAATTTGGAATTAGTTTATAAATTAATCATAATAACAAATGGTGTAATGACTATTCATATAATAATAGCCAAACAATACACATATTTATTATGTAAAGTGCATTCGCGAATCTAAAAATATCTTTTAGATTCGATATCTGCCTATTCCTGAAATTGCGTTCTGACGTAGAAATTATTTGAAATGTACTTATAAATGATAAGATAGCAATCACAGAAGTTCATGAATTTAACAATGTTGTGAAAATTTTCTTTGAATGCAATAACGTAATACAGAGTGAATTAAAATTGGTGCCCATGCCCATTAGGGGTTAATAATATATTTAACTTAAAATAAATGAAACAAACCACCATCATCTTAAATGCAACTCTAGAAATTAGTAAATTAATACAGTGATAACAAATTTTCGATGAAGATTAGCTTTGGAAAACAAAACGTGTCTCTTAATTTAACTATAGCTCACTTGCTACAATTAATTTAACATCGGCAGGGTGTATGCACTTGGCCCTTCCTCTAAGTTCCTTAAAGTCTTTCACAACTCGTAAAAGTTGGCGTTTGAATTCCTGGATAAACAGTGGTAGAAGGTCTGACAACTACAAGCTGTATAGCTACCGTTACATTAAAGTTTTTTTTTTCATATTTAAAAAATAACAGCATTTACCATGATTTTAAAGGATAGCGGCAAGGCGCATTGTTGTGATGCAACACCCAGTTGTTTTTGATATTAGGTCTCACACGCATGACCCCTTTTCGAAGTCTTTCAACAACCTCTCTGTAAAAGTGTTGATTAACCATTTGGCCTTGAGGCACAAACTTTTTGTGAACAATTCTCTGGCTATCAAAAAAAGCAAATCAGCATGCATTTGATCTTCGACTTGCTCATTCTTGCTTTTTAGGCCTTGGAGAGGTTGAAGTTTACCATTCCATGCTCTGGCGCTTGGTTTCTGGGTCATATTCAAACACCCAAGACTCACACCAGTAATGACACGTTCCAGACCATGGAAATCGTTTTCAATTCCAAAAAATCAAGGCACCTTTTCCTCCTGATGTCCTTTTGGTCCTGAGAAAGGTTTTTCGCAGATTTTTCTCATTCCCAATTCATTGGTTAAAATCTGATGAACGGTGGTGTGAGTCAAATTCAACTCTTCGCCGATAATTTTGACTGTTAACCGACGATATGAACGCACAAGATCTCGGACTCTGTCGACATTGTCATCGGTTCTTGAAAATGAAGGTCTTCCGCCGCGAGGTTCATCTTCAATCGACTCTCTTCCTTCTGAAAATGCCTTAAACCACCGAGAAACCTGGGCCTTTGACAAAACACTGTCTCCGTAGGCCTGCCGAAGTTTTGCAAAAGTTTCCGTTGCACTGTGCCCAAGTCTGAAGCAAAACCTGATAGCACACCGTTGCTCGCAATTGATGTCACTCATTTTCAGAACGCACTAGAAAAAATTGTTTCACGAAAAAAATTGCTATGGACAACCAAATGACTCTAGCGTGTTCAAACTCGTACGGAAGGCGTAGCACATGTTCAGCTGCCGCCCCTTCCACTTCCGCGTCCCCAGTGTTGCCAGATCGAACGCAATGCTACCAGTCTCATTACTTAATTTACAAACCTCGTACGGTGTTCACAATTATTTTGCGCCTTCTCTGGATTTAATTTATTGTACCGGATGCACATGTGGAACTATTGTTACTATTTTTTAAACGGAGAGTAATTGCAGGCTTTGCTGTTATATTTAATAATGTTTGAAAATGTTATTACACGCAAAATGTGTAAATTTTCAAAACTAATCAGGTTGACAAGTGAAATTATTTGAATTTATTGAACAAAAATCGAATTAACCAATATCTAATTTTCTAGAGATTCATAATTTTGGAATGACCAAAAAGCAAACCTCCCGCCCTGTATATTACTGAATTTAAAACGAAAATAAAATGTATTTAAGTTTGTTCTATAAATACAGTTACACGTATTGGCATTGTTAACTTAATAAATGAGAATTTTTAAATTAGATAAGATGACTATCATGCTCATGTAACCTTTTCCCTTCTTGAAAAAATCTACCTAGAATTTCAGCAGTGGTTTTCATTTTGTTACACATCTGCATTGTCATTGCACAATAGAAATACTCGTGGAGGCCGTTTGTCCATTCATGATTAATACTATGAAATCTATTTAATAATCTAAACCATCTTTTTCATTAATTATTATAATTGACGTGAAAAACAATAAGTTGCATTTTCTGTGTAATTTGTTAATTGTTTCTTGGTTTTCATTGTAGAAATTCATAGTATTTAACAAATAAATATAATATTATGAATAATTTTAAGAGTTTTACTTGATTTATTAGCTTAATATGTGTTAAAATTAATAATATCATTGTACTTCTTTTAATTTGAATATATCTGTTGCTATGACTATTTAAAGAAAATTATTATAAAATGTCCTTTACTTTTGTTTAAAAATACAGATATGGATTTAGAGAATTAAACCTTCACATGAGACAACTTTTTAAGTTTGTTCAAACAAAATGATACATCAGATTAGAAAGTGAGGAACCTGTATATAGGGTTTCTGATAACTATGCGTTATCTCAGATGGCGTTTATCCATCAAAATCTAATACTCCTCTTTCTCTTGATGTGCACAGCTTTTGAGACATTTTGTTGAAGATGAATGATCTGTTAGGGTATTTGGAGTCTCCAGAATCTTAACAGTGTCCTTGTCATTTTTATTATTTATTACTGATTTTTATTCCATATTTTTAGTGAGGGGTTTGTTGATTTAATCTCGCATAGTGATCAATCTTCAAAGCAGCATTTAGGTCACCCATTCTAGTACCGGAGACAGTAAACAGAGTTAACTGTTGATCGTATGAGAATGGGCAACGAAGGTGCGCGACACGGGACCTAATGAAAGACTATTAAATCAAAATTTGAAAATTAGAGAAAGACAGAAAGAGAAAAGATGGCACTGCAACGATGTCATAGTCATAATCAATAGTCAACACAGGGTTGCTCATTAGTGCGTCAACGTCCAGTATTGGCATTATTAAAATGATTTGGAAAATTTTCTTTTTCCTAAGTGATGTAGTGCCAAAATGCGCATATTATAAAAATATGTTTAATCATACAGGGTGATTTGCTGCAGCGGAGCATCTTCGAGGTATTATTTTTTAAACCGAACACCAGTATATGTTTAGTTTTTTGAATTCACCGTAAAATTATCTATACAAGGATCTCCTGTTTTTTGATTTTGGGTACGGCATTGTCGAGTTAATTTAAAAAATGTGAAAGTTTCGGTCGGTACAAGGTTTAACAAATTAATTAGGCGCGTGAGTATTACGAACGACACAATCATCAAATATTTATTTTGTTTTACATTTGTTTCAAAGAGCATTTTCTCAATTTTTTCAAATGCAACGCTCTGTATATAATTACACATTTTTTATGAATATTGTTCTATACCTAAAATCAATGTTTTTATTATGAATCCTTGAATGATTAAGCTTCTAGTTTCTATCGAATCTAGTAGCCATGATTTTGATATAAAGTGACAACATTTATTCTTAGTAACATACATAGAATAACGATCAATGCCAGTATTTATTTATAACAAATATTCAATGTGACCTCGATCCGTTCATTATAAATGCTGCCTTTTTAAAATCGACATAATTTACTGCTAGTTTTATTTTGTTAACGACAAAATGGCTTTTTAAAAACAAGATTTATTTTAAAAAGTACAATTATGTCGGAGCTATGTTTATGAGGAGGATCTCAGAACAGAACTGAGAACTTAACTTAAAACTAATCTTAATTACAACTCCTATGACGCTCAAACGAAGCGTAATATAATATACTTTATCTATTACCCATTCAGGGAATTCTAAATACATAACTCCTCCATCCTAAGAGTGAAAAATATTGGTGAAGCCAAAATTTTTCCTAAGATTGAATTTGTACCAAAGGGTTATCTGTTTCTTGAATTTGATTTAAATTTAACAATGTCTGTATTTTTTGAATAAAGGAGTCACGTTTACATTTGTAAAGGTATATAGTTGTTATAATAACAATTAATATAAAAAGGATAATTAAAACAATAGATATTAGCGACAAATGCATGCTTATCGGAGAATTTATATTTTTTTTTCTAATATTTTTGCTTCTGTAATTTAATTTGATTTTCTTGTAACGTATGTATGTTAATAGGAGTTAAATCGATTTTTGATATTTTGGAATTTTGGGTATGTGTATTGAGAGGAAACTGAAGTTTATTGATTGATATGGGATCGATTTCTTCACTGACAAAAGAATCGTAGGAGGAGAGAATATCTTTTTGGT
>JABXWE010021980.1:0-21153 GCA_014611495.1 Limonius californicus | reverse complement strand
TAAAAAAATTTTATATGTTGGCATAAAAAATAAATATTGTCGAATATGCCAGCAAGAAGAAAAATTACAAAGAGCAATTGAGCACAACTGCTTCAAAAATTGGCATGCTTCTACAACTGCTATGGAAGCTGGAATAATAGTAGATGGGTTCAAAAAATCTATTGAGATGCATGGTTTAATTTACGGAAAACTAATAGGAGATGGAGATAGCAGCGTTAAGCGAAAAATTAAGGACGCTGCTCCTTATGGACCACAATTTGTAATCCAAAAGATAGAGTGCAAAAACCACATCCTCAGAAATTTAGGCAATAAAATCAAGGAAGCAGGTAAAAAACCTAAAGTCTCTCCATTGGTAAGATCGCACCTATTAAAAAGTCAGTTGCGTTTTCGTTACGGCGGCGTGACTAAAGCAGTTGAATACAGAAAAAATCAACCGATTCATACAAAACAAAAAATCTTACTACTCAAATCCGACATCTTAAACAGTTATAAACATATTTTTGGTGAACACTCTGATTGCGCCGAATATTTTTGTAACGGTTCAAAAGAAAATGAAGAAAGCATATACGCTGAATTCCATGCTGTAGATAATGGTGATTACGGAGAAAATGTCAATGTTGACGATTTGGAGACTGCGACGTATTTAGAAAAAGAAGCCAAATTCCTTGAACAATTAAAAATGAAGACCGCCTCACAGTTGTAGGGACAATTAAGTCAAATCGCAAAAGGCTGCCAACCGAACTCACTAATGTGCGGGGTAGGCAACCAAAATCGTCTGTATTTGCATTTGATCCACATATGGCAGGTGTTTCTTACGTGCCAAAAAAATCTAAGTTAGTGCTGCTTGTTTCCTCCATGCATACAGATAATAAGATAGATGAAAGCACTGGGATTGAAGCTAAACCAGAAATGATCACATTTTATAACAGTACTAAATGTGGAGTTGATGTGGTCGATCGAATGATTGCGTCTTACGGCGTTGCTCGCAATACCCGACGGTGGCCTATGGTGATATTTTTTGCCTTGCTCGATATTGCGGCAATAAATGCTTTCATAATCTATAAGGCGAACAACCCAGATGGTGAGTTTAGCAAAGGTCGCAGACTATTTCAGAAAAACTTGGGGATTGCGTTGCTACAAGGAAATCTTCATGCAAGAGCCGTTTGTAAAAATTTGCCAAGAAAAATCCGTGAGTTGGCGTGCCGTTTTGCAGGGATTGCTATCGCTGAAAACCCGCAGGACCCACCCCGAAACAAACGGGGGTACTGTAAATACTGCAAACAGCGCCAAACCAGGTATTTTTCTGCAAGTTTTGCAAAGCCTGGTTATGGTTGGAACATATCCTAGCCTGCTGTCGGGAATGTACAGAGAGATTCCAATCATGAAGTTTAACCCCCTCCCTTTTCTGCTCAGAATTTTTTAAATTTTTTTCTATGTGTTTTTCTGTTAATATGTTTCATCAACTAACTATGTATTATAATTTAAAACGTGTGTTTTTCTTAAACATTCTTAGATACAGAATTTAAGAAATATATGTAAAAAACTAAAAAAATTTTCAAAATCAACAAATAATTACTAATAAATAGTTTTAAGATATAACTTTTGTGTAGCATTTTGAAGAATAAAGTAAATTTACAAAAAATTCAAAAATAATTAAATTTTTTTCATCCCAAATAATTTCATGCCTATATATCGACGATGTCAAAGCAATACCTCGTATCTACAAAATTAGCGAAAATGGGTTTATTGGAGTTTGTTGGTAAGAAATACGTGATGACACTACTGAGAATGCATATGAGGGTGCCATTGGCTCAGCCAAATCACGTGATTAACGAAATTCCGTGCAATATCTCGTATCTGTGAGCCAATATGGAAGATGGTGTATGTTTTCGCGTTGGTGCTTGTAGTTTATACGTGTTTTTAGAGTAAATTTTGAATATCTTCAGTTTATGGTAAATCTATGCTAAAATTTGATTTGTGTAGAAGGACTATAATGTCGAGTCATCTCATAATTTCATGATATTAAGAAAAAAAAATGTTAAAAGTACGATCATGTAGATACGTGTAATTGCATTTGACCATTTTTTAGCTTGATCTGCAGTTACGTGGTATTGCCCATATAACCTTGGGAGAGCTTAAATTTCCAGATTAAAACTTGTGTGAGAAATTTATAAATTTTGATCAAATGTCCTTAAACACACTTGGTCTAGGAGAATGGTGTGTGAGACATTGGGTACAACAATCTCAATTTGGAATTTCTGGTTCTCCGAAAACTAGTGGAAGGTGTTCCAAACGCCAAAAATTAACAGAAACTGATCTATTCATAAAAGCATTTTTAGCACAATTACCTAAACTACCAAGCCATTATTGTTGTAGGGATACAAAAAGTTGTTTTTGGAACAAGATTTCAGAACTTTTGCGGATCTGTATGAGAAATTTGTTGAGTATTCAAGAGAATATCAAAAGAAAATAGTTAGTAGAAATACATGCATGAAGTGGATTAAGAAATCAAATATTGGAATATTCAAGCCGCGAAAAGATCGCTGCGACACATGCTTGGAATTTAAGGCAGGAAACTTAAGCAAAGACACGTGGGAAATTCATATAAAAATTAAGGAAAGGGCTCAAAAAAAAAGAAGACGACAAAGAGGAAGCAAGAATAGGAAATTGTCACGTAATTACTATGGATTTGCAGGCGGTAAAAACTTGTCCGTCATTACAAGCGAGTTCACTTTACTTTAAAACAAAATTAGCGTGCCATAATTTCACATTTTTTGATATTAATACAAAGGATGCTACATGCTATTGGTACGACAGACAGACTCCGATATGCAAGCGTCAACATTTGCATCGATGATTGTTAGTTTTCTAATAACTCACTACATTTCCCCTACTGAAAATATTAAAACGATGGTGTTGTATTCAGATGGATGCACCTATCAAAATCGCAATAGCGTTTTAGCTAATGCTCTAAGCTTGTCATATCAATATAAAGTGACAATTATACAAAAATTTTTGGTGAAGGGACATACTCATACTGAAAAATCGTACTATAGAAATCCCTAATGATTATATTCAAGTAACAAAGGACGCTCGTCGTAACTCCAAACCTTACGAAGTTATATGGCCTACATTCAGCTTCTTCCAAAATTTTAATACCAATCTAGTTTATGATTCCATCAGACCTGGTAAAAAAGTTAACGATCCAACAGTCACTGGAATTATAGAAGGTATTATCAGCTACAAACTAGACCTTGATCAAGAATTTTCGCCACTGCCCCATAGACCAAAACATCTGCCAAAAAAAATTGAAGAATACCCACCATTATTCCAAAGAAAGTTACCAATCGCAAAGAAAAAGTTTTTGCATCTTCAAGAAATAAAGTCGAAAATGAATCAACATTTCTAGAGCTTCTACGATAATTTACACTATAAAGAATAAGTGCAGTCGTTTTTAGGTTTTTTCTAATTGTTTATGTGCAATAAAAGCTTCATTTTGTTTTTTAAAAATTGTCTAACGTACAATAATAGTTATTTTTGATACCTTAACGTGGTAATTATTTACTCCATGCAATCCCTTGTATCGCCAACTTTTTATACAATTGTAAATGCAATACCTCGTATCTACAATAAATTTCCAAAATATTAAAATTTTGATGACATGTTTGTAAATGATCAATATCGAGCTATTTTATGCGTATAAAAATAATAAAAATCATAATTGTACTTCTTTCTCTTAATTTATTTTAAAAAATGTGTTTCCTGAAAAATGTCAATTTTGTAGATACGAGGTATTGCTTTGACATCGTCGATATATTATGTATCTGACAGGCTTCACCCGTGGGCTCGTGTAATTTTAAAACCACCCGTGGGCCGCAGGGTTAAATGGTTTCAGTAACTGCGTAGCCCAGTTGCGCAAGTTTACAGAAATAATAGCATAAAATAAGCGTCTGTATATAATTAATACAAAACGAACAGTGGCTTCAGGTCACTGTTAATACTTTTATCAATATAAAAAAAAAAGGTCAATACGTTTGAATTTTGCAAGATACGCGTGCCAAGCCGAAAGTTACTTTTCACAAGCACAAAACTGGAAGTTTTTCTTTACCTTGAATTTTGTAGACACAAACAGATGCAGGGTCGGAACAAATCGAAGAGAAGGAAGACCACGTTCTCCGGAGCAGAGCAAAGCCGCAGAGCAACGGGAGCTGGGTTTTGAAGTTATCCGCCGAAAGGCGATTTGTCAATTCTCCAAAGAATTGCCTTTTTCTGGGGTTGAATCAAGTTGTTCCCATTAATCCGGCAATAGCCGACAGTCTGTTAGATACCCCTTGGTACCACAGCGAAACGGAACACACATTAATGATACCCCTCACAAAAAAAACCGAGCCGCCCCAGCAGCACTTTACGTCATTACGATTGCCGATTGATCGAGCTTACGGACAACCGGAGTCCTCAAGATCTAAAAATGGACTAACCCAAAATGCAATGGGGGCCTGCACTTCTCCCCTCAAAATTGCGCCACATTACGAAATCTTACCCAAGAAATTCTAGAAGGTTCGGGAATGTTCCAGAAAGAATTCGTTTATAATAATAATAATTTAATAACGCGCGAGTTCCAGGAAACGTTCGAGGTCAACGCGGAAAAAACAAAGCTTGCGATTTTAACACAAAGAACTATTGACACATTTCTCGAACTTCGAAAGACAAAACAAAAGACCGAAAATAGTAACCCAAAATAAGAATTTAATTTAAAACTGCGATACTAATTCTTACGAAGCGGCAAATGAATTACGGAATTAATAAAGTGTAGCGGCAAATTTTAAAATCACATAACAAATCTTCCCGGGAAAGTTCAACAAATTATTTTAAATATTTACAAAAACCTAGTGCGCGAAAATGACGGGAAGGAATACGGTGTTGTGACACGCGTGTCGTGTTTAACGGGTGTGCCGTATGATACAGTGCAAACATTAATAAAAAGGGGATGCGTGAGCGAAAGAAGAAAACGGAATATTCAGACAATTAATAAAGTGCATCCTGCTTGTGCAGAAGCTATCAGGGATGTGGTTTATCAGTTTTATGGTAATAATCGAGCACCTTCACTTGAAAAAATACAACAAAAAATACAAGTTAAACAAATAGAATTCCCCTACAATAGCTTAAATAGTTTGAGAACAGTTTTGCTAAATCTAGCATTACGCTATAAAATGATTAATCAGCGACTGCATATTTTGGAAAGCCCTAGATGGTTCAGTAGCGCCAAACATATTTGAAAAAAATTACAGAACATCGTAAGCAGAACCGAAATATTGTTTATTTGGATGACACCTGATTTGACACTCACGATGTGTGTAAAAAGGCTTGGACCGACAATTTCCAGAAAACAATCTTGAGCTGCCCACCTGCCAGAGGTCATCGCTTAATAATAATTCATGCAGGCACTGAAAATGAATTTTTAAAAAACTGTCTGAAATTATGGGCTAAAAATTTTAAAAGTTGCCACGCCGATTACCGTCGGGACACAAATGCGGAGATAGTTGAAAACTGGTTTCAATCATTTTTAGTTCCCAGTTTACCAGAAAACAGCGTTATAGTGATGGATAACGCCAGTTCCCATTCTAGACAAGTTTGTAAAATACCGACGAAGGCATCGAGAAAAGACGATATATTGGAATTTTTACGAAGAAACAATGTTACTATCCCCCAAATGCTAAAACAAAAGAACATTTATTGCAATTGATCAGAACTCGTACTTCTGAAAAACAATATGTGGTTGATCAGTTGGCGAAAGCCAAAGGACATGAAGTTTTAGGATTACCGCCATACAGTTGTGAATTCAATCCGATTGAATTAATGTGGAGTTTGTTGAAAAGACATGTACACAAATATAACACTAATAACATGATAATTACTTGTAATAATATTTAAAGTTCTATAACTCATGAAGATCTAGAGTTAATAATAATATTCATAACGACAGATTAAGTTTATATTAGTGTACCTGTGATAATTACTATAGCTCATGTTGAAAGTGAAATATCTTGTATAAGTATAAACATATAAAAATACTTTCTTTTTTGCAGATTCTGCAGTACAAACACCACTACAATTAACTACAAGCACACCTCGCAAACAAGCCCTAAAAATGAAGGTAAAAACGTTAAAAGGGAAAATAAAATCCATGAAACTTTTAAAAAATCTTCTGTTTCAATTGAAGATGTTGGATATTTTCTAACAGAAAATTATTCCCCAGAATTTAATAGTTTTGTGAAAGCACAAACTAAATATTTACAAACGTCTCCAAAAGGAACCAGATACAGTAAAACCTGCCAATGCGGAACCTGCCTAAAACGGAAACCTCCAAAAAACGGAAAATTTTTTTGGTCCCGCCCGAATGAATACATTTTTACTATATTAAAGCGGAAACCTCCATAACGCGGAAACGGAACGCAAATAGCTGTCCCAAAGTACATAATATCATAAATTTAAACCTGCTAATGCGGAATGCATGTAATCCATACAAATTAGTAAGGGATTAGGAATCGGCTTAAAGACTGGACTTTTATGGCATTTCCCAGAAAGGTCTCATCTCTTATGGTGGTCTTACCCAGAAAGGTTGGCTGTCGGCCAGTTTAATGATTGTTCCTAGAAAAAGTGCTTTCACTTGCAATTTTTGTTTTGCATTCATATCATAAGCAATTCTGTTCTTGTCACAGAAGCAGCAGCATTCAGCAATTGTTATTAAAAACGTTTCATTGGCAGTGAGGTGACTTATTACGTTATTAATTGCATATTAAGAATGTCTAATAAATTATATAAATGTTTAAATTTAAATCAAAAGGTGGAAATTATTAATATGCATGATAAAAAAATTCCTGTGAAAGAAATTCAAAAACATTTTAATTGTGGAAAACCGCAAGTGTATGAAACAATAAAAAAGAAAATGGAAATAAAAAATCAGTGGCTTAATTCAAGTGGCAGTCAATTAAAACGAAGGAGGACTGGTTATGATGATGTCGACAAAATTGTTTTCGAGTGGTTTGTTAATGCTCGATCAAAATTACTTCCCGTATCTGGCCCAATTTTGCAAGAACAAGCTAAAAAAGTTGCAGAAGCACTAGAATTGCGTGAATTTAAAGCCTCCAACGGCTGGTTGGAAAGTTTTAAAAAACGACACCAAATTTTCTGGAAACAAGTGAACGGCGAAGCTAAAGATGTGGACGAAAATGTTGTGAACGACTGGAGTAAAAAGATTGCAGATTTTACTAAAGATTACAAACCGGAAGACATCTACAATTGTGATGAAACAGGAATGTTTTTCCGCGCTATTCCTAGTAAAACTTTTGCAGTTAAGGCAGATGCTTGTGTGGGCGGTAAACATTCTAAAGAGCGTCTTACACTTTTGTTATGTTGCAATATGGCAGGTAAAATTGAGAAACCTTTAGTTATTGGCAAAGCTGAGAATCCGCGATGTTTTAAAAACATCAAAACATCTACTTTGCCGGTTACTTGGCGAGCGAATTCAAAGTCGTGGATGACTTCACATCTAATGGAAGAATTTTTAGTAAAATTTAATAATCAGATGAAAGTGCAGGAAAGAAAAGTTATTTTATTTTTAGATAATGCAGCGTGTCGTCCAAAAATTGAATTGTCCAACGTTCAGCTGTGCTTTTTGCCGCCGAACACTACTTCGGTTACGCAGCCCTTAGACCAAGGCATAATTCAAAATTTAAAATGTCATTATCGAAAATATTTACTGCGATCACTGATAAACCGTTATGAAGATGCTAAAAGCATAACAGAAGTGACAAGATCCGTTACAGTTTTAGATGCTGTGATGTGGATAGGAAAAGCGGTGAAAGATATTTTACCCCAAACAATAAAAAACTGCTTTTCCAAAGCAGGGTTTAAGAAAACAGATCAGGAAAAGTATGACGATTCGGACAACATTCCCTTAAGCGAACTGCGCACGTTGTTGCAACAATCAAACAATTTTGAAATCAATGAAGACGAGTTTTTAAATTTTGAAGATGGCCTCTCTGTCGAAGACACCGGACCTATTGCTGACGCTGTACAATTATTGCAGGCGAAGACACCACATCAAGAACAAGACGAGGAAAACGCGGACGATACGAACGATGTGACAGAAGAATCAAATGTTAAAAGTTTTGGTGAAGCTATAAATTACGTAAGGCACGTTGAAAATTTTTTGTCAAGTTTGAAGGACGAAAGTGAGTGTTTCGCGAAAGTTTTTAATTTAAGAACCGAGTTGGAAAAAAGGGCTATAGACAGTAGAATAAAAAATTGTCAACAAAGTGTCTTAACGGATTTTTTTTAAAAGTCTAGTTGTACCTATGTATGTATGTACATATGTACATTGAATTCTAAATAAATTTGTATATTCATTGTTTTACTGTTTTGGTTTGAACAGTTTTCGTGTTGAAGCAGTTTTTTGTACCTGTACATATACTTTTAGATCGAACCTGGTAAAGCGGAAACCTGTATAAAGCGGAAAATTTACATGGTCCTGCCAGTTTCCGTTTTAGCAGGTTTTACTGTACTCAGATGAATAAAAACAATTTGCTTTGACAGTGTACTAATTGGGTGCTAAGGTGTATAAATTCCTTTCTAAAACCTTTAGGTTACTTTCAAAATCTACCCTGCTTAGAGTTAGTTGTAAATGGGATCTAAAGGAAGGTTTTAATGATTTTATTTTGTCATGCATTAAAATTAAGGTAGATTTATTAAAAGAAAATGCCAAAGATTGTATGTTATGCCTTGACGAAATGGCAAACACCATCTTGCTCCGTGGTAGATTTAAAGCAAATAATTTTTGAACGCATACAAAAATTACATAATGTTGAATTAAATGTTATAGGTGTAATTTCAGATCAAGGATCAAACTTTTGCAAGTTGGTAAAAACTTGAATATAACAGCAGAACAGCCCTATTTTTTAGTGGACAACCGTAAAATATTTTATTTATTTGACACACCCCATTTGTTAAAATCCACTAGGAATAATTTTTTCCAATATATATTTGAATATAAGGCAGGAATCACTGACAAAAACGGGGACTGCCCAAAACGCCGAATACCCAAAACGCCGACTCCCATTCCGCCGACCATCTCCAAAACACCGAATGGTGTTAATGACCAAAATGCCGACTTGTGTCCAAAACGCCAAACGACGTCACATCGTTCGTGAACATGGTGTCGGAGCCGAATACCAATCTAAATTTGTATTTGGCCCAAAACGCTGACTGCACATCGATTCGGCGTTTTGGCCATTCGGTAAAATGTCCACGAACGCACCTATGAGCCTTGTCCAAAACGCTGACCGCAAAGCGAGTCGGCGTTTTGGTCATTCGGCGACATGTCCTATAACGCAAGTACGAGCCTCGTCCAAAACGCCGACCACAACCCAAGTCGGAGTTTTGATCACTGGGCCATTATCGATGAGAAAAATTTAAACAAAATCGTTTGAGCCGTCTTTATAAATTTTTAAAAATTTGACTTCTATTTTTTTTAATTTCTTATTTTTCGGATAATTTTTGTTTTGAACGGTAGGTACATTTTTGGCACCACATTTTAAAACACCGCGTATATGTTAAATACAGGGTGTATTCAAAATGGCGGATAATATTTACATCAAGCGCTTCTAGGTTCAAAATCGAGCAAAAAACACTAGTACCATTTTGGTCTTAGACGAAGAGTTTTTAAGTTATTACCAATTGAAAGTTTTTTAATTTTGCAACGTTACCCTACTTAAACGTAAGCGGATGCATGCATTTAATTACCCTTGATAATCAGTCCCGGATTAAGGGGGGGGGGCACGGGGGTGCCCGTGCCCCGGGCCCCCGGAATTCTTAGGGCCCCTTGGAATCCAACATTTTCTGCATCATATTCATTTTTTTCCATTTTTCATTTTTATTTTATAAAATAAATTTTGATTTTATTTGGAAAATAGTTACCTAATTCTTAGAATTTTTAATCTTTACATATAGACCAAAAAAATTATAGGGTACAATGTAGGTAGCGCAGTGGCAGAATGTACGGCTCGTGTTCTTCCAGAAGGAAGTCAGTCCTTCTTAAGCGCGCTGCGCTGGCGTCTAGCTGTATCCGACTGAAGCCAGTGCAGTGGTGAGCTAGTTTTGGCATGAGTGAGGGCGGGCTCAGTCGCTCAGTAGTCGCAATCGATTAAAATTATGTCATCAAAAAGAGAATATAAATCTGGTGCCCAAAAAAGAAAAGTAACTACATTAGGTACATTTTTATAGAATTATTTGGGATGCATGTTTTGGTACGAATGTTTTAAAGCGAATAGCTCCAGCCAGGGGCGGATAGGCAGTATGGATGCGGCCCGGGAAATTTATCTTTCTTTATTGTCATAGGACTGCATACACAGTATCGACATTGTCCACATTCATGTTATAAGAAATACCAATAGTTACATATTCATAATAAAAGTAATAATTTAGTCATACAATACATACAGTCCGACACCTAACGGTAAATGGACTCTAGATTAAATAAATACAAAATATAAACACACATGAGTGACGAAACGCAAACGAAACAAAAAAATGAATACGAAAGGGAAAGCAACAAAATCATTTTAAATATTCCTCTATGCTGTAAAATGCATGTGAAGAAAGCAACAGTTTAATATTTTTTTTAAACTGTATGCCATTTAATTGTTTGATGCGTTCCGGTAGTCTGTTATAGACTTTTATGGCCAAATATTTTGGACTCGATTCGTAAACGTTAAGCCTATGTGCTGTAACTTCAAGTGTATCCCCATACCGAGTACTGTATGAGTGGTAGCTGTTTAGTGTTGGTAAATTTTGTAGTTCTGTTTTTGCATATAGTAATAGTTTCATGATAAGAATTGAAGGTAATGTTAATATTTGCATATTTTTAAATAATTCCCTACAGCTAGCACGTCTACTTATACCTGTCATATTTCTTATAGCAGTTTTTTGTAATTTAAATAACCTTAATGATTCTTTTGAGGATCCCCATGCAATGATACCATAGGATATTAAAGAATGAATATGTGCAAAATAAAATACTTTCAACAATGATATATCAACCTCAAAAAAAAGTTGTCGTAAACAATAACACATAGAAGCTACTTTCTTACACGTTGAGTCAATATGTTCTCTCCATGAGCAGTTTTCTGAAATATGCAGCCCTAAGAAATTGGTAGTATAAACTTGTTGGATGCTGGACCTACCAGCTCTTATTAATAACTTTTTGTATTCACAAGTTTTTGATAAATTAAAATTTATAAAGACAGATTTTTTGTCATTTAGGATTAATTTGTTTTTGGAAATCCAACTACATATTTCAGTTAGCTGCTCACTAGCACATCTGGTTATATTCTCTTTTTTGTCTTTTTTATTAATCAAGATCGAGATATCATCAGCAAACAAAACGGTGTTTTTAAAATTAAAATCATTTATATAAATTATGAACAGTAAAGGTCCCAAAATAGACCCTTGCGGGACCCCAATCGAACTCAGGAGCCATTCAGATCTTGTCTCATTTACTTCAACATAATGGTATCTGTCACTTAAGTAATCTTTGAACCAATCCAGTACACAGCCTCTCACACCATAACGCTCCAATTTATATAATAATATATTATGCTCCACTACATCAAACGCTTTGCTGAGGTCAAGAAAAATTCCTATGTTGTTACATCCTTTATCAATATTTTCGTACAGTTGATTTAAAAATTTAGTTATTCCGCTTATCGTGGATAAACCTTCTCTAAAACCGAACTGGTTCTCATTAAATAATCAGCATTTATTAAAAAAATTTACGACGCTTTTAGCCATCAGTTTTTCAATAACTTTTGAAAAAGAGCTGAGTAACGCTATGGGTCTGTAATTTTCAGCGGCCACTACTGACCCATTTTTGTGCAGCGGTCTAATTTTAGCAATTTTTAGTTTGTTTGGAAAACGACCCTGCTTGATAGAGGAGTTATAAATAAACGATAGAGGTTCGGCGATATGTAATTTACAATGCTTTAAAAGATTATTACTAACCATATCGATGCCAGATGAGTTAGAATGTTTTAAAATGTTGATTGTGTCAATGATGTCAGCAGGTGTTGCTGGTAGAATAGAAAGTGAAAGGGGATTGTTATCTATGTTACAATTTTTGGTAGAACAGATCGATACTGATTGATCCTCACGTACAAAATATGGTATTCTATTAAAATAATTATTAAGATAATTCGCAATTATTTCCGGATCACTGGTAATTTCGTTGTTTATTGTTAAATTAATTGAATTATTTTTCCGTGTATCATTTTTTGCATTAATAATTTTCCAAGCAGTTTTTGACTTATGTTTAGAATTTGCTAGCAATGAACTGTTATACATCTGTTTGGCCTTACTAATTAGATTTCTATAAATTGCTTTATATCTATTATAAAAAATTTTGGTTTCCTCATTACCATTTAGCGTTAATAAATATAATTTCTTTAAGTTATGAGACGAGACCCGTAAGCCCTTCGTTATCCATTTATTATTTGAAGATTTTTTATTTGATACATATTTTGTTTTTTCCGGAAAAGCCAAGTTGAAATAATGTAAAAATATATTAAGAAAATTATTGAAGATCAAATTTACATTGGTATTACTATCTGTATCCATTATGGTTTCCCATTTTTCTTTTGCAAGTAGATTACAGAAATATTCAATATTTTTACAGTTACTTAGTTCTCTATATTTGACCAATTTTTTCATGGGTACGTTCTTTGTTGTTATGTGGAAAGTTAATGCCTGAGCGGTATGGTCCGAGAGGCCGTTCATAATTACATCGCTATGAAAGCGTTTTATATTTTTATTTACACATATATTATCGATGCAGTTTTTTAATCTAGTTGGCTCTCCAATAGTAGTAGTTATACCATGCGAATTTAGAATATCATTAAGTTTATTCAAATTATTTGACGGTACAAGGAAATTTATATTGAAGTCACCACACAGACTTATTTTAACATTTCTAAACTTTTTATTTACTAATGATAATACCTCATTCAACTTTCTAAAGAAAATATTTAGATTTCCCGATGGTGCTCTATATACTGCTAATACAACAACGTAATTTTTATCATCAAAGAAATACTTTATTGCTGCGCATTCAAAATCTATTTCAATCGACAGTGATCCAATAAGGTCAAGTTTCTCGCTTTTGAAACCATTTTTTACGTATATTCCTACTCCTCCTTTAATATGAATAATTCTACAAAAATAGCTGACTAGGGAATAACCATCAAGATAACTTGATTTTATTTGATCTACTTTAGTTCCAAATTCTGTAAAACATAATATATCGTAATTTGTATTATCCAAGAATATATTTAACAAACCTAGTTTATTTCTTATACTCTGAATATTCTGATGTAGCACAGTGATTACTTTTTTTGTGCTCTCACTCGAGCTGTTTCTAAAAAAGGCTTAACAGAGTTCAAGTTTTCGGCTTTCGATACATTGTTGTCGCCAAGTTGTGCATTACTTTTTTTATTTATGTGTAACTCTAAACCGCATAGCCCAATAAAATTTTCTTTGTTAACATAATTCGATGAAGAAGTCGTTCGCATGCGTGGTTCTTGTGGATTAGTGGACACATTGTTTATAATATTTTTAATAAGAGCTTGCAGAGCAGCAGTCACTTTTTTCTTTCCAGAATATCTTAGATGTAGACCATGTGCGGTAAAAGTCCTTTGGCGAAATAACACTATTTATGTCTAAAATGTTCACATTGTTTATTAACGCATAATTTAGTAAATGTTTATTGAGTTTTTGGATTCGATAGTTCCAATTTCCATTACAATTGTCATATCGATACGGGACAGTTATTAAAATTAATTTCGTGTTACAGCATTCACGTCTGCATATGTCTAAATATTTTTTTATATTAATTTGGCCCTCAATGTCATTTGCACCAGCCATTATTACAGTGAAATCATTTTTACTTACGTTAAGGTTATTTATATCCGCAACAACTTGACCAAATGGTGCACCTGGCTTTATTATCGCAGAACATTGTAGGGAAAGTTCTTCGGTTCTTATATTTAACATATCACTTAGCTTTCGACCGTGGCTATCACTTAGGAGCAATATCTTTTTTAACTTACTTAATTACAGAAATATGAATGCATTTATAAAAAGCTGTCAAATATACATTTATATGCACTTTCAGATTCACATATGGGGTTCACAACTCGATGAAACATGCATAAATTTAATTCTGCATATGTTTACTAGGTACCTGTAAAAAAACATTCAAATGCATAGAAATCCTATCCCTAGTCATAAACATACAATTGCACTACCTAATAATGATAAACTGCACTTACAGACACAGTATGGACAGGTTTTTCAGTAATTTACTTTGCGTGGAGACTTTGAAAACGATTTTTTATTAATTTTTAATTTAGAAAACGATCTTTTATAAGATACTTGTGTTACAGATAAAGTTAAAAATAAATTATATGCTAAAAACACAAACGGATATGCATCACAGTACATGTTGTATTTTAAAAGAACGCGATAAGTCAATAATTCAGTTTTTCAATTTTCAGAGTATTTATTCAAACATACTACTGCTTTTGCTTTAAAGACCGCACGGCAATGAGAAGATGAACAAAATTGGTATTGCAAAATGTGCGAATTATGACTACCCCAACAA
Source organism: Limonius californicus (assembly GCA_014611495.1). Lineage (NCBI taxonomy): Eukaryota > Metazoa > Arthropoda > Insecta > Coleoptera > Elateridae > Limonius > Limonius californicus. Next base: position 6,443 of record JABXWE010021980.1, on the reverse strand, counting down.
CTTTTTATAACAGTCATCCTTCAGTATTTTCTGAGAAACTGCAATAAAACCTCTGTTTACACTTTATTTGTTCGGATATTCGGCAGCACGTTTTGCTACCTCTTTTTACAAAGCTGGTACCGACCCATGACAACCCACACTGATAATAATGTTTAAATTTTGCCTGAACTTGTGGTTGTGGAGGGTAAACATCAATCAGCACGTTATTACTGAATGTGCTACCACCAAAATATTTTTATTTGTAGCTCATTCCGTAATAATTTACAACCACTAATAAAACATACAATTTCTTTAATGTTTGAGCGTTTTTGTATAATTTCCCATTTAACGAGTTCGAATATGAAAGCCGGCCAGGATCGGCCCACAGGGATTTTCCCGGTAGCCCGCCGGCCCTATCCGCCCCTGGCTCCAGCATTCTCACTTTGAATTGGCGCTTCCGCAGCAGTTCGCTTCGCATGTAAGATGTAAAACAGTGATATAGAATGAGACAGCCTAGTGGCAGGAAGCCCGCCTCATAATGCAGGAGTCGACAGTTCGATGCTCCTAATCAAAAAGTAGAGCAGGTACCTTGTACCTAGCTTTGCAATGTATTACTTGTTTATAATATAGTGCAATTATGCACGAATACACGCGTACTTGGATGCCCTATGTTGTAGGCTAATGAATAACTAAATTATTTTACTTATAGGAAGCAAATGAAAGGATTGAAAACAAAAATAAGTTACCAAAAATAACACATTTTTTTCAACCAGAGAAATTGGTTGAAGAAGTGTTTGAAGAACAACAAAATAAAGTACCTAAAGAACCTGTTGTGGTGTTTCAAGAAAATGTTTTATTTGAAGAATTGGAAGAACATGAACAGTTCGAAGGATCAATTGAAAAAGAACGGGAACAAGATACAGGTAGAAGAACAGTAAAATAGATAAATTAATTGTTATTATATACCTATTTTTTTTTAAATAAATTCCAGATATTAATGATAATGCAGGTAAGGAGTTTTTTGATGCCGCAGCTCCAATCACATATACTGATCCCGGTGAATGGCCAGATATTATTTGTGAGAAGTTCATAGAATTGTGCCTGAATGTTGATACTAAATCGTTCCAAAACAAGGATGGTTCCTTTGAAAAATCTACTAGAGAAATCCGTGGCAAAAATCGGAAATGTACAGCATCCATTTGTGAAAATTTTACCAAATGGTGAAAAAATTCAGCGCCAGTGGCTTCTATACTCTCCATCAACAGGAAATGTATATTGCTTCGGGTGCAAGTTATTCGACCATACTCACAGTAGCCCGTTTTCAACAAAAGGCTTCTCCAATTGGCAAAAAGGTAGTGAAAAAATTTCTAATCATGAAAATGGACTAATGCATAGAAAATGCATGCAGAAGTTAATTTCTAGATCTACTTGTAGTAGCCGCATAGACACAGCTATTGTGACCGAATATAAAAAACAAGAAGAATATTGGTGTAATGTATTTAAGAGAATAGTGGTTGTTGTAAAGTATTTGGGAGAGAGAGGCTTGCCCTTTCGTGGAGACAATGAACGTTTTGGTTCTCCAACAAACGGAAATTATCTTGGTATTTTAGAAGTCATTGCAAAATTCGACCCATTTCTACAAAATCATATTGAATTGTATGGTAACAAGGGAACAGGAAATGTGTCTTATATGTCAAAGACAATATATGAAGAATTTATTAATTTAATTGGTTCACAAGTACTCAATGAAATAATTATCCAAATCAAACAGGCAATATATTTCTCTCTTATTGTAGACTCCACTCCAGATTTGGCTCACGTGGATCAATTGTCTATAATATTTCGGTATTGTTACAACGGCGAAGTTGTAGAACGGTTTATAGGATTCACACCAATATATAGCCATACAGGAATATCTTTAGCGGAAACATTCTTCCAGATTCTGAATCAGCATAATTTGGACATAAAAAATTGCCGCGGCCAGTCATATGATAATGCCAGCAATATGTCAGGTGCTTACAATGGCCTACAGGCGCATATCAAAGCTAAAAATCCGAAAGCATTTTATGTACCTTGTTCAGCCCATTCATTAAATTTAGTGGGTGAATGTGCCGTCGACGAAAGCGAAGAATCTATAAAGTTTTTTATGTTCTTGCAGAATCTATATGCATTTTTTGCAAACTCCACGCATAGATGGAAAATTTTGACAGATTTCATTGGAAAACATAGTAAATCAGTTAAATCACTTAGCACTACCAGATGGTCATGTCGAGAAGCTGCTACTAATGCTCTTCTTAACAGTTACAGTAACATTTATATGGCACTGCTGTACATTTCCACGGATAACATGGAAAAAAAAGACACAATAGTGGTTGCCAAAGGCATAATGGCCCAAATGACTAAAAAAGAAACGCGTATTCTAGTCATTTTTTGGAATCGCATTCTCAGGCACTTTGGTGCAGCAAGTAAGTGTCTTCAACAACCTGGACTTGACCTGATAACCGGAAAAAATATTTTAACTAGTCTTGTAGATACCATATCTGCTTATCGTGATCAGTACAAGAACTTTGAGGAGGAAGCAATGGAAAAATTGTGCCATGAAGATTTTGTAGGAACTTTTTCAGGTGAAAGAAGCAAGCGCTGCAAGAAGTTTCCAGATGGAAAAACTGCCACACGTAGTGTTGAAGAAGAATTTTGAATTGGCGTTTTTATCGTTTCTATTGACAAAATTGTGAGTGAGTTGAGAAAAAGGGCATCTTCATACAGCCAAATAGCAGATCTTTTCAACTTTTTTTACAATATATCTGATAAAAAAATTGAAGATATTGAAGAAAGTGCTATACAACTGCAAGACACATATCCAGATGATATTGACATAAATTTTAAAAACGAGGTGTTGTTTTTCAGTAATTTTATTAAAGATAATAGTGACATTAAACAGATTCAGACGGAGTATTATAAATACATTACGAAGAAAGATCTATATCATTTATTTCCCAATGTTTATACAGCGCTCAAAATATATTTGTCGATGCCAATTTCAAACTGTGAATCAGAGAGATCGTTCTCGAAATTAGCATTTATTAAAAATAAATATAGTACAACGATGGGCGAAGACCGTCTTTCGTCTTTAGCTTTGATGTCTATAGAAAGCACCATATTGGCTGACATCAGCTTCGAGGACATTATAAAACAATTTGTGTCTGAAAAATTAAGAAAAAAACATTTTTGAATCTTGTTCATAAAAATATACAAAAATAAATATTTTTTTATTTTTATTTGTTTTATATGCTTTTATTTATTTATAAACTCCTATTAATTGCTCTTTATAATTTTCGAAAAAAAAAAAAATACCCAAACCTATTTTTCGGAGAAAATATTTTTGTATTGAGATTTTCTAACTTTTCATTAGAGCGCTTGACCTTCAAAATTTGAAAACATTTACAAATTTCAAAAATGACATTAATGTTTGTCATGCATGCAGCTATCTATTTAATTTTCATATTAAAAATCCAAAAATTACTCCAGCATTGTTGCAACGGCTTCCAAAATTACAAACGGCAAAGATTTTGTATTGTTAAAGACAAAATTATAAGTAAACTAATTAACAAAATGGTAAAATTTGTATTTGATTACTTATTTTATTTGCTGGACTATCAGTTGTTAATACTAGTTAAATGTATTTTTCAACGATAGTCGAAATAAATTACAAAGTTTGGTCACTAGTGACTCCATAGTTAACGAGTTAACACTAAATTGGTACTAAATTTTTTTGTTTGGTTATCAACGTAGAATCGCGTGATGTAAATATTATCAGCCATTTTTAACACACTCTGTATACATACATATACAGGGTGTTTCCTACGTAATATAAAATAATTAAAGAGGTGATTCCTCAATCAATTTTATGGTGAAAAATTCATAATAACATTATGCTCAGGGCTTTAGTTTTCAAGATACAAGGTGTTGAAAATTTCAATTTATTTGAAATTATATTTAATATATTGGACTACATGTGAGATATTGAATTGAAATTTAGTACACATACACTGCTCAAAACCGTACAGGGATATTGCTATAATTTGTTGTAGGATATGAAAAAAGCCCAACATATGAATATGTGCACTTATAATATGATGCTTGAGGTTGAATTCGGTATCGCAAAGTCACCTATGGACAGTGCTGCCAATTTGCGGGTAATTCCCCAAAATGAGGGTAATTTAACATGCCTTCGGGTAATTTGTGGGTAATTTTTTTGGTGGGTATTTTCGGGTAATTTCAAAGTTCTCAAATAATCGCTTTTTGCTAAAAATTCTTCACTGTCGAAAACATTTGTCGCACATTTAAAGCAAATGCCATTTACTTTATTATAGCAAAAACCTTATTTAATTAATAATATTTGATAATTATGATATTTTACTGTAACTTTGTAAGTTTATAAGTGGTTAAGTTTATAACATTTTGTAAGGTTAGGTTTTTATTTATTAACATGAATTTAAAACAGTAATTTGTAAATTTATTATCCAAATTGACTGAACTTGCCCACCGAACTGCTTAGATGACGCCACTATCAATGTCCCACATTTGATCATTCTAAACTTACATATATGTATATGAGTTTCCTGTATTAATATGTTAAAGTATTTGTCTTTGGTAACATAACATTTAACATTCGAGCGATAGCAAGTTTGCGTAAACGCCATAAACCGTTTTATCATTGTTTGTTGTGCAGCTGTACCGGTGTGAGCGTACATAAAATTAATTTTATTCTTCTAAATTTTTTAGATTGGCGGGCATATCGTCCCAATACACTGCAACTATAGCATCCTTAATATACAGTGCTTCCCGAAAGTATAAAATTGTTGAGAAAAATATTTCAAACAAATGCTCGGACACGTCGATTTTTATTCTTAAATTATCATTTAGAGATGTAATTTTCAGCCCCCACCCGTCAACCCTTAAGCGCTAGCAACTCCAACTTTAAAAATTCAAACAGCAAAGTACCCTTTCTAAAAACAATTGAAGTTTATGTTCTCAGTACGTCCTGTAAACATTGCGATGGGTTTTGAGAAATTAAGACATTTTCTCATCAAAATTAAAAAAAATTTTTCATCCAAACTTAAAAATACAACATAAACACTTAAAACATTAAAACATTAAAATGTACTGAGAACGATAAACTTCAATTGTTTTTACCACTCATTGCTAGAGCCGTATCAACGCCTGCTCGAATATTGGCACTTTCATTTGAATACATTTTGGTAAATATCTCCGTTATTTATCAATCGATTTTGAAAACCTTTCTTTTATTGTATTCAACATAAAGAAAGCTATCAGATGAGGTATCAGATGAGGTATCAGAAAAGATACTTTGCTATTTGAATTTTTAAAGTTGGAATTGCTAGCGCTTAGGGGTTGAGGGATGGGGGGGGGGGTTAAAAATTACATCTCTAAATGATAATTTTAAAATAAAAATCGACGTGCCCGAGCATTTTTTTGAAATATTGTTCTCAACGATTTTGTAGAATTTATCCGTTACTTTCGGGAAGCACTGTATAGTAAGCAGGGTATTAAAAAATGTAAGGGTCTCTTATCATTTGAACCAAATTAAAAAATGTTAAACTGTAATATTTGGAGTAAAAATAAATAAAGAATGTTTAATTGCCAATTTTTTTATTCTTTTTTTCCTATGAAGGTTTTTGAATTTCGCGGGTAATTTTCCGGGATTTTGGGGAATTTCGTTATACAGGTGGGTAAAATCAGATTTGTGCATTGGCAGCCCTGCCTATGGACTACCTTTTGTTTTTATCCTTTTGTTTTCAAATGTCAAAATAACACCCATATTTTGCAAGTGAATAAAAAGTGGTTATAGCTGCTAGTTTTTATTAAAAATTTTATTGAAAGTGTTTGTAAAAAGTGTAAATGCATTAACTAAACGATGGAAAGACAACATCTATCAAGAGAAGCGATGCTACGTGCCATAGGAATGCTGCAAGCTGGAAGACGCCAAACACAAGTTGCGGTAGAATTCGGAGTATCGCAAAGTGTGATAAGCCGTCTGTGAATTATGTAACCTTAAGTAAACTTAGATATAATGCTTTTCACCTCGCTTCTTAGAATATTATGTAGCATCAGCAAAGATAAAGTTTACATGCGCTTCTGCAAGATAGATTAAGTTTAGTTACGCTTTTAGCTTCTCGTTATTAAGATCTATATATGTAATTTGTAATTCATGTAACTCATTTATTGTTTAATGAAAATAAATTTTTTTTATTAAACTCTAACTCGATAAATTAATTGGCGCAGTCGGTAGGATCTCCAAAAATTTAGTGCAACGAAATCGTCGAGGAGGACAAAAATCGCCGAATCACGAGATCGAAACTCTGAATTTTAGACTTAGTCTTTAATTGGAGATTAGAACTAAGCAGCTACCACCATCCAGGAAGCTACAACTACGAGAAGAA
>JABXWE010021979.1:0-37560 GCA_014611495.1 Limonius californicus | reverse complement strand
TATATATATATTGTTATATATTGCAGTGGGATGAAATAGTTGTTGATGATGATGATGATGGTGATGATATAGTCTTTTAAAAAGATATAGTAGAGGAATAGGTGAGGTAAGTTTGATACGTGCAGAGTAACAGCTTTATTTATTTTTGACAGAATTATATTCAAAAACGAGATCAGAGAAAAGGATGAAAATCTTAACAATTGTTGTTGCTTTTCTATTTAGACTGAAACGAGTCTAAATAATAACTATGAAATTTTTTTCAGGATTAGGACTTAATTATTTTTTCCTTTTTTGGGATTTTCGGGAAGAAGCCCCACTTTTATTTTTTTACTAATTCTGGATAAGATTATTTAATTAAAATTAAACAGAAAGGGACAAAATGAAAAATTATCAAATAATTATGTTGATGTTGTTTCTTTATTTTCATGCATACAACATAAAAGTTGAATATGCTTAAGGTGACAGCAGCAGTCTTATTTCTTTTTATTTCAATAAGTACAATTAATTAAAGGGGGAGGAAAATATTAAAATAGTACAGATTTGCTTACGTTCCTGTAATATGGTCTTCTTCTTCTTCTTCTTCTTCTTCTTCTTCTTCTTCTTCTTCTTCTTCTTCTTCTTCTTCTTGTTCTTCTTTTATTGTAGGCAGTAACCTGTTTTTCTTCACACTAATTCTATGGTGTTTCTACAGATGTAGATTACCACCTCTCGGCCTACCTTTTCATTGGTCTTCCCGGGTTCCTTTTTCCTGTCTGTTTGTTGTTACGTGCTATTTTTATTTGTCTTTGGTTATTGGCTCTGGTAACATGATTATTCCATTGATTTCTTCTCTTTTTTATAAATTTTACTGCATCTGTTACTTCACATTCCTCCCTTACAGCTGGGTTCCTTACCCTGTCTAGGCGTGTCTTACCTATTATTGCTCTTAGCGTATTCATTTCAACGGTTCTTAGTAGTTGTTTTGTTTTGACTGTTTCTGCTCGTGTTTCAGCTCCGTATGTTCATGTTGGTCTCACTACTGTTTTGTAAATCTTTACTTTGCTTTGTGTTTGGAGATATTTGTTTTTCATGTTATATCTCGCAGGTACCCTGACATTCTTGCTCCCTTGCTTGCTTCCTCACTTCTTCTGTACAAGTTGCGGTCACTTAATATCTCTGCCCCAAGATAGTGGAAACTGGATACTTGTTCTATTATTTCCTCTTCCACTACAAGTTTGCATCGAATGGGTTCTTTCGCTATTACCATTGATTTGGTTTTTGTAGTTGATACCTCCATATTATATCTTTTTGCTGTATTGGTGAAGTTGTATAAGAGGCGTTGTAGATCGTCTTCTGTATCTGCAAGCAGCACTGCGTCGTCTGCGAAGCACACTACCCGTATTTGATTATTTCCCAGTTTGTATACACGGAGATTGTCCATATTTTCTATAAGTTTGTTCATTATTATATAAAATAGTGCCGGGGTCAAAGAGTCCCCTTGTCTAATTCCTGTGTTATTGTTGATTTCTCCCGTTACCTGGCCATCCGTCTTAATTCTCGTTTTGGTGTTTGTATTTAGTTCTTTTATTAATCTAGTTAATTTCACCGGAACTCCTTCTTCTTGTAGTAGAGTTATTACGTCTTCTAGTCGTACTCGATCGAATGCCTTTTTTAGGTCTACAAAGCAGAGAAAGACTGCAGAGTTGTATTCGATCGCTTTTTCGACAATTTGACGTAATGTAAATATTGCATCTGTTGTTGAGCGATTTTTGCGGAAGCCTTGTTGTTCTTCTCTTGTTTGGATGTGTTGTTCCATTTTTTGTAGTATTATTTTTGTACATAATTTTGACGTACTGTTTAGGAGCGTAATGCCTCTATAATTGTCAGGACTATTTTTATCTCCCTTTTTAAGTATAGGGATCGTTAGACTGGTTTTCCATTCTTCTGGAATCTGTCCTCTGTTAAGAATATTATTGAACAATTTCCCTAACTCGTTTGCCAGTTGTTCTCCTCCGTTTTTAAGTAATTCGTTTGTGATATTATCTGGGCCTGGTGCTTTCTTATTTTTGAGGGTTTTTATTGCGTTTACCACGTCTTCTCTTCCAACTTCTATTATGTGTTCGTCTTCTTTTATATGTATCTGGTTCAGGTCTTGGATGCTTTGCCCATTATATAAGTTTTTGAAATACTCGCTCCAGCGATTTATACTTATTTTGTTTATTTTTACTGTTTCATTGATTTCCATCTTTCTGTTTCGCAGCATCTTCCATATTTTCTTTTGTGACCCATACATGTCACTCTCCATTTCTTTTGTAAAGTGCTCCCAGTATGATTCTTTCAGGTGGCGTACTTGTATGTTTGTTTAGTGGCGTATTCTTACATATGCTTGCCAAGTTTCTGGTGTTCCTAAAGATTTGTAACGTAAGTAGGCTTGTCTTTTGTTATTCGTTATTTCCTTGATTTCAGGAGGTATTTATTTGCATTTATCCTTCTGGATCCTATTGCTTCTTCTGCTGCTTTCAGGATGTTCCCTTTTATTTTCTCCCATGCTTCTTCCACACTATCTTCCTCCTGTATTGGATAGCTTTTGATCTTTTCTTCAAGCCTATTTCTGTATCGTTGTCTGGTGGATTCATTTTGTAGAGATTCCATATTTAGTTTCTCGATGAATTCAGGTTTCAATTTTGTAATATGGTGTAAATATAAACGAATAAGAAGTTCATGATTTTAGACTAACAGATGAATTTTAATTTTTTGTAATCCCAATTGGGTTAATTAAAGGAAGGGGAAGAAGTAAAAGGGGTAAGCATTTCATAAGCTTAAACTTTTGTTTTTTAAAATCCTGATTGTGTAAATTATTAAAAGGGTGGAGAAGGATCAGGGAAAGGGAAACAATTGAATGGTTTTAGACTGACAATTGGGTTTTTTTTGTAATTATTATTGGGTAAATTGAATAACGGCAATATGGAACGAGTATATATTTTTAATGGTTTCTAATATTTTCGTTTTTATTTTTTCAACTCCTAATCGGTCACACAGAAAGAAGGGGAATCAAAGAACGGATAAAAATCATGACTCTAAACTTATAGTTTTGTATTAATTTTTTTTCTAATCGTAATTTGGTAAATAAAAAGGGGAAACAGAAAAAGGGGTACGCATTTAATGAATTTAAACTTACAGTTTTAGTATTTTCTTAAATCCTTACTCAGCAATGAGAAAGGAAAAAATTAATGATTTTACTGACTGACAGTTTCGTTTTAATTTTGTAACTTTAATTGGGCAATTGGGTAAAAAGTTAATGATTTTTGATTGTCAGTTTTGTTTTTGTTTTTAAGTCCTTAAGTAAAAACGCGGGGAATCAGAAAAAAAGACAACAAAAGGGGAAAAGGCCAAAAGTTTATGATTTCAAACTTGCTATTATATATACATTTTTTCAAACTCTATTTGGGTAAATTAAAGGAGGGGGAAAAGGACTTCTTCTTCTTCTTCTTCTAGTGTTTTATCTCTTACGAGACGTAGCGATCTTCTCTCCTATGTCTGTGTTGCGTGTTTAAAGTACCACAGACATAGAGGACCTACAGATTAACGTGGGTTCCGAACCACGGGAAGTGGAAACCTCGCTGGTTTGCCATTGCCTTGCGAAGGAGAACGATCGTTAAAAATCCGATGTTCCGGTACTAGGAATTGAACCCAGGACCTTCGGCGTAGAAGTCTTACGCGCTAACCTCTAGCCCACGGCCGCCTCGAAAAAAAAAAGGACTACGAATAAGTATTTCAACACGTTAGGCTTACAGTTTTGCTTCTATTTTTTATGTCTTTATTAACTATATTGGCGTCAGTGTGGTCCAGTGGTTACAGCACTGCTAAAAGGAGAAGAATGAGAAAGACCAGGATAAAGAAAAAATTTAATAATTTTAGACTAAAAGTTTCGTTTAAATTTTTTTAATTCTAATTGGGTAAATTAAAGAAAGATAATCTGGAAAAGGAGTAAACGTTTAATGATTTTTGTTTTGATAGTTTCCTTTCTATATTGTTTAATCGTAATTGGGCAAACAAAATGAAGGGAAATCAGAGAACTGGATAAAAAGTACATGATTTTAGGCTTACAGTTTTATTTTAATTTTTTTTGTAATGGAATTGCGAAAATTGGGAGAACGAGAAGCTGGGGAATGGACAGAAAATTCATGACTTGCGTAAATTAACGGAAGAGAATCTGGAAAAAAGTAAAATTAATGATTTTCGATTCAGTCTGCTTTTTATGTTTTATAATCCTAATTGGACGAACAAAAAGAAGAAGAATCAGATTTTCGACTTACAGTTTTTTTGATAATGTAATTACGTAAAGTAAAGGAAACAAGGAGACAAGAATTCATGATCTTCGAATTGCAGTTATATTTTAAGGAGGAAGGGGAAGAAGGAAACGGCGTAAGGATTTTATGAGTTTTGCCCTAAAGTTTTAAAATCCTAAGAGGATAAATTAAAATGGGGAAGGGATAATTTTTTTTTTAATTGAGACATCCACGATCGTGTTCCATTTTTATATTTTAAATCCTAGTTGTGTAAATTAAAAAAGCGATCAGGGGAACGGGTAAAACATTTATTAACTTAACCATTTTAGTTTCATTTTTATGTTTAGGCAAACAAAAAAAAAGAGGAAACAGAGGAAGGAATAAACATTTCGTGATTTTAAGGTTCTCTTGTCATTGTTTAACCCTAATGAATGAAATTAAAGCAGGGGAAGGAGAAAACTATTAGAGATTCAACATTTAAATAAATTGTAACTGGGTAGATTAAAAGAAGAAGCAGCACTGCTTACAGCTTTCATGGGAAATTATTAAATGCGAAAAAGGGGAAGGAGTAAAAATGTCATGGATAATAATAATAATATAATAATTTGATTTTGTTTTTAAATAAATTAAAGTTAGAAGTAGATGAGAAAAAATTTTAAATTATTAATCTATAAAGATCTATCTTATGCTGATATCTTTCAACAGAGTTTTTTTAGTGAAAGGGGATTCCTCGGCCATTCGCAATGTAAACGGTTACATGAAAATGTTTGTACAAGTTCTACCAGGGGAAATGTTTAGTTTCAAAATTCCGCAAGCTATAAGATATACGCATTTCCTTAAACGTGTACACATTTCCTAATTAAAAAGTAAATTTGTCGCACTTCTGGTAGTCGAAGTTTAAGTACGCGACATAACCTATACAGCGAATGATTTAGAATTAAAAAATTAGTTAAAAATACACATATTGATCCATTACGACTTGTTTTAGTTCCATTGTAATCAAAAATTATCTGTCCAGTATCCTAAAAGTAATAAAATTAATTGTTATCAATGATCTGCGTCTATGAAGAGTAGTTATAGATTTTTCGCAGTTGCATGATGGCACGAATTCGGTAAGATAATAAAGATAATAAAGTAAGTGTTCGCAAACATCTTACACTTTACATTTCCATTTAATCAAACATGCTATAAAAGCCCACATATGAGGCTATTTTAGGGCGTACAGTTTTTATTTTTTAATTTCGTTTAAATTCGTTTTTCGCGTGTTATATTAATAAGTTATACTTGCAAAACAAAGATGGAATCCATCTACGTTGAGGGGTTTTCCTTAAACTTTACTTTAGAGGAATTGTTGCAGAAAACATAAAAAACAAACCTTAAAAAACTATTATTATTCATTTAGCTTTGACTACTGTTTCTCAAAATCGCAAGTATTCAAATTTCTGTTTAAAAGTCGAATTGAAATGTTCTTTCCGGTTTATCAATAAATTGTGAACGGTATACTCCTCCTACATAAGCTTTTATTAATTTTGTAATTAATAACTCCGCAAGGGTTTCATAATATAAGAAGTTTATTTGCGTAAGCAATATCTGAAAATTTAATGATAATATGCCTAAGAATAAACTTTCGATAAAATTAATTTCCGTGGCTAATTAAAAGTTAACTAAAAATAACTTGCTGTTCGCAATTCCAATAACAAACCGTGATTAAAATAACATTAAAATTAAAATTAATGAATATTTATAAGTTATCAATGACAAAAACTACGAAATTTAACTCTTCTTAAATTTATTTTATGATTAACAAATAACATTTTACTACAAAAACACTTTATTTTAAAAGCCAAAATAGCACTCGATAAAACTATTTTGTAAATATCTAAGGAGGTTATCGATAAGAGATGACTAGAAACTTAGGATGTTATCACCCACTTTTATAATAATCATAATAAAATTAACAAATAATATTACACACATATCGTTTCTCCAAATTCAAAACAGGAAACATTCAGCTATGCTGGTAGAAATAAACTTTCAAGAATTTTACCGAAATGGCCTCAAACTAAAAATGTTGAGGTTTGACATTTTATCAGAAACGGGGTTAAAGTTTAACCTATTAATAGTGTTCTGATTATGGTTATGAATGAATTTTTGAGAAGTAAAGAATGAAATAAAAATCTGTTTTAAGAATCTTTTATGATTGATTGACTGTATTAATAGCTCTTAATGGAAGTTTACCAGGAGGTAACCAGAACCTTTAGGCTGGGCGGTGTATATTAAACTAGTTGCCCGGCGTGTAATTTGGTATCTATAGAGCAAACTCTGTAATAAACAAATGACACAATATAAGAATATTTTAATAAACCGTAGAATATTCTAAAAAAAATTAATTACCTTAAGAATAAAGTTTTCTTGATGCGTGTCGACCCTTGTAGGGACTGGTACAGACACGAAAGAGTCGAGGGGTGGTCGTAACGGTGGCATACATGTCTGTACATGTTTGCGAGGTCTAGGTATTATATGCATACAACCCCTAAACTAATTTTCACGTATCTAAAAGTCAATATTATTCAATGGGAAACACTTTATTGATAATTTGATACAGTGTCAATTGAAAAGGCCGCTGGTAAAAAGCGGCGAAAGTAAGTAATGGTTAAAAATTATAAATTTAATAATAAATAAAATATTTAACATTTCTGTAAAATGTTTCTCAATAATATAACAACAGTTATGTTAATTTAGGTTATGTTAAAATTAGATTAGGTTATCTCAGGTGACATGTAGTTTTAAATGGGTTAAGTTGAAGTTAGGTAAGTTTCTCGTTTGATTAACTACTTGCTTAAATTATCTTGAATTATAAGTGGTTGAGGTTAGGTTAGATTGAAGATAGATTTGAATGGGTGAAGACAACGTTGAGGAAAGGTAAAGTTTTGCTAAATTTAAGTTTAGAGAAGCTACGTTGGAAGTAACTAAGGGTAAAGTTATTTAATTTAAATTTATGCGAGGAAGAATTAAATTCAGCTTGGGTTAGTAGCGTATACAGCATAATTAGGCAGGGTAGTAGAATTTGAGTGAGTTAAACTGGGGTAAAATCAAGTTGTTTAGTTGTCACACATTACAGTTAGCTGACGTTAAAATAGGTTGGGTTAAACATAGAATAGGACGGTTTAAGTTAAAAATAAGTGAGATTAATATACGTTAGGTTAAAATTTAGGATAAAACTGTTTAACGGATAAAAGATTGTAGCTGAAAGTCACGTTCGGACGGTGTAAGTAAAACAAAATTAAAATAAGTTAACGTTAAATTTAGGTTATGACAGTTTGTATTACAGTTGAGTGATTTTAGGTTAAGTTTAGTATAGTACAGTTGAAATTACAATTAGACGGGGTTACAAGTAAGTTAGAATAGTTTAAGTTATAGTTAAGCAGGTTATAATATTAATTATAGGTTAAGACAGATTATATTATAGCTGGATTAGGTTAGAGACAGGATATTAAATTTATTGCGTAATACTTTAGGCCACAATTGGGTGATAGCACAAGTGTTGATCAGTACAGTTGATGTTACAGGTCGGTGAGGTTAGAATAGATTAAGTTAAATTTAGAATAGAATAGGCGAAACTAAAGCTGAGGGAGGTTAGCATAGGTTAGGTTACATTTCGGTTTGAACAGTGTGAGTTCCAGGTACCTACGTACTGTTGAAATAGAGCAACTAAATTCTAGGTTTGGTTAGTTTAAGTTAAAATTAGGTAAGCTAGAACAGATTAAGTAAAATTAAGGTCAGAGTAGTTTATATTACAGTTGGGTGAGTTTAGGTTTAATTATAGTAGGCTAGTAAGCTGCAATTAGGTGAAGCTAGTTTGGGTTAGGTTAAGTTCAGATAACTATAGTTGAAACTGCAGTTAGACGAGGTTAAGATAATGTCAGGTTCAAAGTTAAAACCGGTTACATTAAATATAGATTAAGATACTAAGTTTTAAGGTTGACAAGGTTAGAATATCTTAGGTTAAAATGTTTTCTATCTTTAACTTACGTTATTCTTCTTCTTCTCTCCTATGCCTGTGTTGTGCGTTTAGAGTGCCACGGACACAGAGGACCTACAGCTTAACGTGGGCTCCGAATCGCGGGAAGTGTAAACACTTCTACTCCAGATAAGATTTACTAGGCAGAATACCTCGCTGGTTTGCCATTGCTTGCGAGGCAGAGCGGCCGTTAAAAATCCGATGTTCCGGTACTGGGAATTGAAGCTAGGACCTTCAGTTTAAAAGTCTTAACGCGTTAACCTCTAGCCCACGGCCACGGAAATATATTGGAACGAAGGCCCGCAAAAATTGACCTTATTTTTTACATAATATTAAATGAATATGCTGTACAGTACATGCAATGGTGAATAAAAAAGCTTGTGATTTGCCAGAAAATTGAATAGAAAATTTAGAAATACGGCACAGATTGTGACAAGGTACAAAATATCTTTAAACCGATTTCATTTTAAATTTTACATTAAAATTTCTTAAAAAATTAGGCAATATGGAGAGTGAACGATCTGTTGAAAATTTAAACGGTCATACCGTATACGAAGAGCGTCCGCTAACGTAAAAGACCAGACAGCTCAAGATGAGGTACAAAATAACCATAAAAGAAGTTCGTATATATTTAAAGGGGATTGGTAAAATTTATTGTAAATATGAACAGCTATTTTCAAAACTTATCTTTCGTGTTCTACTCTTTCTGTAAATCTTAGTGATCATACTGTACATACAAACGTGTTCCTTGCTCGCAAGAAAAGAATCGGTAATTCTAATGGATAGAGATAATAGATTATCTATAAATAAGTTTTTCCTCGAGATTTGGAACAAAACAACTTTTATTCAATTTTATATTAACATCTATATTACAATTTTCTGCGAAAGTGGGCCATGGAAAGCGAATGCAAGACACTTTTATATTTTCATGGCCGACTTTATCCTAAATTTATCCAATCATGCTGTACACACACGGGCATCAATTGAACTGAAGATTGGTCGTTCACGAAAGAGTATGTAAAATACCCTGTAGATATATGCTCGTACTGAGTTACAAAATAGCTTTGAACACATTTTATTTTAAAATTCACATTAACATGTTCTGCAAAGGTAGGTCATAGAAAGTGAACTGCTGGTCATTTAATTTTCATGGACCACCCCGATCGTAAATTTAAATGATTATAATGTATATACAAAGGCTATATCCAATATCTGACGATTTTAATTTAAAAAACACATGGGCTACGCTCTACGTTAATAGTTTCTTAAAAATAAAATAATAAATACATTTTTTGGTATTGCAATATGTTCCTAATATTTTTCCATTACTTCTTAATGGACACTATGTATTGCTGCATGATTTAATTTATTTGATCTTTTTCTTATCTGTTCTGTATTTGTCTAATTTGTGCTGAAGTATTCACTTTTTAGGTACTAGTGAGTATATGTTAAGGGATGAAATGGCCATGCCGATGCTTCTAAGTGATTTAAATTTTTTCAAGGGACGAAAGATTTGCCTTTTGTAGGTTCAAACAAACATGATTTTGAAATAAATTTCCCGAAGAGATCGCGAAAATTACACTTATGTGAATGTTTCGTTTTCAGGGCATTATTAGTACATTTTAAGCATTAAAATAGTAGGTAGGTAGGTAGGTAGATTTGAAATATTTTCCATGTAGAAGGTGCGAAAAATAACATCTCGATACATTCCATAAGCTCTATGAAAAGGTTGTTTAATGAAATACTTAGCAATTTTAAGATGAAATTCGAAAGTGTGGCATTTAATTTTTTTAATTTGTTTTCCTTGAAATTCTAACTACAGAGAACTACAGAGAATTAAATATTACAAACGATTTTTCTTCTTGAAAGCTGTTAATGTCTCATTAGATATTTTTTTTTATTTTCAAGTATGGTAAGGATATGGATTATACTATATCACTTATAAAATTATTCTACATACACGTGTTACCTATTGTTTTTAGGTTGTATATAATTATCTAGTAGACCAATATCAATTTATATTGCTTAAATATGGAAGGATTCGAAAATATATCTCCTGTGAGATTTAACAAAAAATTATAAAAAAAGAACTTCTTTTGAAATTATATTTTAAATCACGCGACAATCCACTACCAAATATTTAAATAATCTATGAATAATTGTTCTATCCATGAATGTGGCTGAACCACTAATGGACGAATAATTTTTAAGAGAGCGATTGTACTGAAATTTTTCAATTATTGCAGCTTAAGATGGCATACAAAACGGTTTTTTAGGATTACTCTTCTAAGTTTCCGTTGACGCACCTCTGAACCTCCTCTTGTGATTCTTAGTTTAAAATTCCACAAGATATGTTAAAATTAAACAAACAAATGACAAATCTGCTGGAAAAGTAAATTCTTAGATAGATCCAACGTTCTCCGTACATAATTATTGATTAATCACAGATAGAGTACTGCAGAAGTTAAAAAATTCCGATTCGCAAACCGCAGCCCGCGATCAATTAATTATTCTCATTTCTTAATGATTTATTTCTTGTTAAATGTTAAAACCGCAGACTTCAACCGTCACCCACTTTTCAGCTTCCCACTTTTCAGCTTCTAGTCCAGTCCTGCGCCTGTCAATCAGAGCCGGAAAAAAATCTGCACGATCATGATGCAACAGCAATTTATTTTATCTACAAATTGTATCAGTACTGCCAGATGTGGGACTTTCGTGTTCTCGGAAAACCGAGAAGCATCGTGAATCCGACCATATACAACCGTGTCAAGTTCTTATAATGATGGGGCGATTTGCTCTCCTCTCCCATTTACTGAAACGCTGAATTAATGTAATTATTTTTAATACTGCGTCACGGCGCAATTATTTCATTAACTCGCTCGAATTTTCGCGGAAGAAAATTTCGTTGCGGTTGACGTGGCGCATCACACGGGCAGGTGACGTCATAGTCTCGTTTTTTGTCGCTTACATTCTTAAGACTGCTTATGAATAGGAAGTCTTGTGAGTGGGAACCATAAATTACCGATGGAGAAAGAGCAGTACCATCATACCATAATGACGTCTTATATACAGACTATTGGCGGGAAGTTTCCGACACCTAGAACCGAAAGGGGCTATCAATAATTTACATATCTGTAGCCGCTACACGTGTAGACTCTATTCTTCTGCAAATTTGTTTTAAAAATTAAAAATTCTTTTTGATAGAAGCTGTTTCAATACGGTCCTGTGGCCAGAAATTAAACAACAGTAGTGATCGAAAGTACATAATTAAAAATATCACAAAGATACTAACCGTTTAAGCATTTTAAGATTAAATAAATCTTTGTATTTTTATTGTATCCGTATATTTTATTATTATAATTAGCATATGCAGATAAGTTTTAGTCAGTTTACATTACAATTTATGTAGACTGTTAGATTAATTAAATCGGTACGTTAAACTCAAAGTTGTAGTAAGTCAACTAACAGACACGATTATCTCTACGTTCAAGGAAAACTGTCCCCCAACTTGGGCCTTCAACAGGAAGTCCCCTGCTGGCCTCAAGAACTCACTGTAATGAGGGGAGAATAAGAAAACTATTCAATAGGGTAAAGGTATCGGTAACTAGGATTAATACAAAACAACCCTAACCGAGTATAACCAAGCACTAAGAAGGGCCAGAAGGATATCATGGAGGAGGCACTGTGCGGAGATTGATAAGACTCCGTAATGTGCCAGACTCCGCAAGATACTCTCCAAAGACTCTCAGTGCTCAATAAATAATCTAGTAAGTCACACTGGAGAATATACAAAAACCGTAAAGAAAATTATGATCGAACTATTTCGGGTACCCTTTCCAGGCTCGGACGCAATGGATCAGTCACCGTCTGATTGGCAAAGCCAAGGGCCAGAAGTCTCTGCATCACAGCATCAAGGGCGCCTGGGTAACTAACAGGAAAGTGATTACTTTTTGCAAAATCGAATGGGCTCTGAACTCATTTGCACCAAAGAAATCACCGGGAACGGATGAGATTATTCCAGTCATGCTGCAGAGGGGATCAGACCTCCTGCTCACAAGAATCTGTATGATTCTGAGAGCCAGTATGACTCTGAAGTACCTCCCGAGAATATGGAGACGAACTAGGGTGGTTTTCATACCAAAGACTGGTCGGGCTGACTATTCTCAGGAAAAAGCCTACAGGCCCATTAGTCTTATGCCATTTGTACTTAAGACAATGGAAAAGTTGCTCGACGGGCATATCAAGGACGGTGTGCTGGTAACCAGTCCACTACACCGCAATCACTTTGCATACAGAGTAGGACTGTCAACAGATACAGCAGGGGAGCTTCTTCTAGGGGCGTTGCTGGACATAGAAGGAGCCATTGATAATACATCATTTAATTCCATCACAACAACCATGAAAAATCTGGGTCTGGAGTGATGATAGGCTGAGGATGGATAGACTGCATGTTCAGAGGTAGGGTGGTCCATACGTCGCTGCTGAATGGGACGCTGGCAGTCCGGGTGGCAGGGGATGCCTGCAAGGGGGTCCTGTCCCCTCTGCTGTGGAACCTTGTCATGGACGGACTGTTAGTGAGGCTCAGCAATGAAGGCTTCTCAAGCCTAGGATACGCGGATGACCTCGTCATTCTAGTAGAAGCGAGATTCATTAATACAGTCAGGGAACGTATGCAAATGGCGCCGAACGTAGTAACCAGGTGGACGGAAGAGGAAGGCTTAAAGGTCAGTCCCCTAAAAACCACCATAGTACTATTTCCGAGAAGGAGGAATCAAGAGGGCCTGGGTCCTCTCCACCTAGGCGGTCAACAAATCAATCTGTTGGGAGAGGAAAGTACTTGAGCAATACCAGCAATAGCATATGCAGTCTTGGTGTGGCGGCCCAAGGCCAAGCAAGAAACGGCAAGACTAGACAAAAGGATTCTAAGGATTCAAAGACTTGCCTGTCTAAGCATCACGGAGGCAATAAGAACGACAACCACTGCTGGAATTGAATCCCTCCTCGGCCTTCCCACCCTGCACCTGGTGATTAGGGGGAGACTAGATTGGGACTGTATAGACTGCAGAGCTCGTGTAGGGACAGAGCAGCTCTGGGTTCCGGGCCACTGTGGGATCGTAGGTAATGAAAAAGCTGACAAACTTGGAAGGCAAGGGTCAACAGTCCGGTCTACTACTACGATCCTGAACATGCATTGGGAGTATGAAGAAATGCAATCCATATCTTTATCAGCAAATGGATTTCCAACCAATATACAGTTTGTTGTACCAACCAATTAAAGGGCCTAGCACAAACAGGGCACAGAACTGCTTATGTTAAGTTGGACATAGCTAAGAATCGTTACAGGCTTCCTAATAGGACACCCGACTGTTAAGGGGCACCTCAGAAGGGTCCAGAAATTTGATGGAGTGAGATATCAGAAACCGCAACGCATATTCTATAATCTATGCAGCTGCGATGCGCTAGCTGGCTCGGACAGCCATAAATGGAACCGGACGACTTTAATACACATCCCATGAGTGAGTTGTGCGCTTTGGTACAAGGAAGTAGGATCACGGATTGGATGTAAGTAACTACCAGGGTGAACAAGATAAACCTTATAGACTGAAGTGTTTCCGGCACCAAGGGTAGACGGACACCGGGGGAAAGAGACAAGAGTCTGGTTTGCACAAAATCGAATTTTTTAATACTAGAATATTGTAATATGGATTCTAACAACTATTTAATGTACACCCCCTCCCCCCAAGCCACCAAAAACATTCTCTAAAATATCCGATAACGATCGTGAATTTACGAATCAAATTACGGCGAATACAAAAGTGTAGTAACAGTCTAGTTTATACTGCATTATTAACGAAAACGGTTATTATAATATGTATTAATTACTCAATAAATCGAAACGTAAGGATTAATTGTGTGTAATTAATCGTAAACAAGAATATGTTTTTCAAGTATACGGATTTATGTTGTATACATATATTAGCCGAATTCGGCCATTGCGCTAAATTTTTACTCACAACGCGTAGTGTACGTTGAAATTCACTTAATAATACATAACGACTATGACTTTTTGAACTGCACCGTAATATTAGTCCATCGCATTAAAAAAAATTTCGCTCGCCCATTTGCTTCTTTAATACTATCATGATGATTTTGCACAACTCAGTACAATACACCAAACCATTAAAAAACCGTAGATGTCAAATTAAAAACAACAAGAAATAGTGCTGTAAGATAAAATTATATGTTATGCAAGCAATTGAAGAATATTATTAAATTATTAGAGTTGTATCGCCTCGTTTTTCAAGTCCGATAAAATACATTAAAAATGTATTTCGCCAGAGACGACTGTGATTTGTATGTCACAGTTCCCATCTCGTTCCAGTTAAATCAGTGACTTAAACCTGTGACTTTGTCACAGAGTATGATACCGTAAAAACCATCGGGAGCTGATGCAGTGTTATCGTTTCCGATAATTGAGGCTTTTATATGGATTAATCATATAATATAATATACAGCTATAAAGTTTCTGAACCAGTGAGGGTGCAGTAACGAAGCTTTGTGAACGGTATGGAAATACCATTGACGTTATAATGAATGGACAGAGCGAACCGTATACTGTATACTGGCTAACAGTGACCCACAGCAAAGAGAGAAATAGTTGTAATCCATGCCGTTAAAGCGCAACAAAGACGGAACGAATTGTACCACGTGACTGTGGGCAGAAACTTACCCGGCGCTCATTCTTAAATGTACATATGGTAGATTTTAAATCGTAGGGTTTATATTGAAAATTCTGTTATTATTTTTATTTACTACTTCTAAGTAACATAATATAGCGATAAACCGATAACATACAATAATATAAATACCTTAACACAGGACACATGTGGTTACGTATAGGAAACCGCGTAGAGTAGTAAGTCTTACAGATGTTTCTACTTTTTAAATTTTGATCTGCAAATTTGTTTGCATTTGTTTTAGGCAAACCTTAAAATTAATTTTAATGTCAAATTTTAAAATTTGTTTTTTAAATTATTTATTAATAACATACACATTTTTAATACTGAGTGTTAATAGTGCCTTCGGATTTAATTCCTGCCGTTTCTTAGCAATCTGCAAATCCTAAAAGAGTGCATGTAATTATTCAAATACACCATTAGTAATTTTAGTAATTTTATTGGTTTTTAAATAATATCAGTTTTGAATATTTATGTCTAATTCTGTTTTTCTGTTCATTCAAACTTTGTGTTCGGTGATGCAATCTAACATTAAAATAGGCTTTTAAAATTAATTTAACAAGTTGCACAATGTGATTTTCAAGCGGATCCTGATCCAATACATGATTTTCTAATACTTTAAAAATACTATCAGCTTTTATAATAATTATTTTTTGTGCCTTAACAATTAAAATATTCAAAATATTGTTCTGATGAAAATTTGATGTTGTTGTAGACCGGAACACATTTTCTGCTGCTTTACAAATCGTTAGGCAGTCGTTATTATAATCTAACATTACCTATAAAATGATGGGCCACCCTTTTTATAACGATTTGTGCAACCATAACTGGAACATGACATAACCATTTTCGTTTTCTGTTCAATTTAGTAGGCAATTCTTGTCATTAAAATAAACGTTAACGTACGTACGTTACTTAGGTAAACTACTATGCGCTTATGCAAGTCAATGCAGCCTGCGTCCCTTTTTGCCCACACCCACGTGGTTCGTGTCTTTCGTCTCTCTCTTTAGTCTCGGTCAATGCTTAGAACTAACGCTATGTCCATTCAGTTATAACGTCAATGGGAAATACACACCGTTCTATAGCCACTGCTCGTGACGGTCATTATCACAGATTTTTGCACGCGTCGGTTATAGCCTGCTACAGTGACTAACAAATCACTGTTACAAACTCACAAAATGTGATTTGACGATCCATCTTTAGTCATGTATTCTAATTTATCAAGAAACACCGCAATAAATAAACCATACATAAAAAACAAAACAATAACGGAAAGACCTGACAATACATTTCTCTCTTTGTTACTATGGTTGAGATCTTTAGTTTCTACCAAATTAAAATAACAATTTTTTAATTACGAGATTGACTGCAGAATTCATACGCGAATAGTTAGTCTGTTATTTATTTAATGTGACAATTCATTTTACGTCCTGTGAATTATGGCCTAATTTAAAAAAAATGTACTCATGAAGTGCCATCTAGTAAGTATGTTTGAAGCCGTAAGTGGCATCAACTTTTTTTTTAAATAAAACTTCTTAAGAATAATTAAATGTTCTGGAAAGCCTCTTCTTTAGGATAATAATGATTTATACAGTAATATTACAAGCAACGAGAAGTTAGCAACTTCGGATTTAGTTACAAAGTTTAAGTTTAAGATTACAATATCTGGAATATTTGTTATTATAAAGAGATTTGTGAAATACCTAAACGCTTAGTTATTCTGTTGGTAAAATTTTCTAACGGAGGTCCTGGCAGTCTCAAAATTAAACAACAACAAACAAGTTTTTACTTCGTCAAACCACTATATTTCTTTCTGTGGCCCTTCCAAGTTCAGAGTGTGCTACTTAAAGGCTGATTTCCAGCCAATGTAAAAGACAATGCGTATAATATACGACAAAATAAATTGGTTACAGAGTCTTGACATTGTTCCGGTATTAAAAAATTAGAAAAAGTTTTGCATAGGCGTTGTATGCATTATATTCTTAAAGGTTGGTAGTTTGTAAAAAAAGTGAAAAAATTCACTAAATCAACTCCACATATATTGTAAACCTTTTTTTTTTCTCACACATTCATACTACCGTTCCCCCCGCCCCGGAACCGCTTTCGCATTACTTCAGGGGGGTGCGGGCGTCCCTTACATACTAAACATTCATGCAACATGCACTCTAAACTTAACTAAGCAA
Organism: Limonius californicus; assembly: GCA_014611495.1. Taxonomy (NCBI): domain Eukaryota; kingdom Metazoa; phylum Arthropoda; class Insecta; order Coleoptera; family Elateridae; genus Limonius; species Limonius californicus. The sequence continues at coordinate 20,351 of JABXWE010021979.1, read as the reverse complement.
ATGCGGTCGCCCCAGTCGGGATTCGATCGCCCCAACGGAGCAACTGCATTTACTGTGACCTCGAGTGGCCAATGCGTTCTCGCACTCGACCACCGCGGTCCCTATATATTGTAAACCTAGGTTGATTTTACTGTACTTTTGCACTACTTTAGAATTAGTTCTTATTTTTTAAACTACCATAAAAATTCATACATTCAATGTATCTGAAAATTAATTTTTATTAATTAAATCGTTTACTATTATGAAAATATTTCGCTTAAAATTATGTAAATATCTGGACAAGAAAGTAAATAAAATTAAATTGCGTATGTGAAATGATTGCGGGGAGACCTGAAGGTAGTTCCGCACCCTGCTGCCACTTTAACCCCGTTTGAAGTGTTGTTAGTGACGTGGCGCACTAACCCAAGGGGACCGACGGCTTTAGGTACTCTCCGAGGCACTGTGCGGGTTACAGCGTTAGAGAGAAGATCGGTCAACCATCCAAGTAGGGACCACGCGGATCTTTCCTTAACTTTGAGTATTGTTTTACTAGTAGGTACTCGTGCTTGTCCGCCACGCTGCTTCCATTACAAGAAAGTAAGATATTCAAAGACGTAAACTCCAAATTGTAGGAGACCACAATACGCAACATAGACATTGTGGTGAAAAACCCTTTGTCAGTGTAAATTAGGCTTAAATTTTTCCTTTATTATATACAGGGTGGTTTTCCATTAGCCAGATAAAATAATATACAGGATATTCCATTTGAAACACCACAGTTGGAAATTTGTCCTAAAAACTAGTAGGCCATTGAAAAATTATTATTTTCGTTATGTTTTAGATTAAGTGGAACGAAAAAATATTTCCTTTGAGGTTTGCATGCGTCCCTAGTATTGCCGAAGATATAATCTAATGAATACTAACCATCGTTTGATTTCTTGTTTTTATTTAATTCAAAATAAACAAACTAAATTCCCCAACTCAATACATTTTTGAAATATACCCGATTGGGTTTTAGCCATAGCATAGCATAAACTGTTTGCAAATGTTTTTATTATTTAAAAGTTAAACGGAGACTGATTAAAGTTTACAGGACCTTAAGAAAAGCTTTTATGACCTGTAAATACGTATTTCGGCAACCAACTTACCATCTTCAGTAGGAAATGATGAATTTAAAGTATCTAAAGTAACTTTGACTGAGAAATACTTTTGAAGGTAAGTTCTTTACTAAGTCATTGATGGAAGTTCAATAAATTCTATTGACTCCTTGTGTTTAAAGTTCTTTTATTACTTTCATTAATGTTTCTCTTGCTAATAATCTTGTCTTTGAGACTATTTAATTATATAGAAGCACCAATTTTTCATAAAACAAATTTGAAACGGCTTCGCACAAAATCAAAGTCGGAAGGTGTCAGTTCCGGGGAACATGATGCTCCTGTTCGATATATACACCAGACTACCTTTTATTTAACATTTTAACATTTGACAGTGATCACATAATACGAAGGAGCAACTTCTTGTTGCAAATACTGTTGACCTGCATCCAAATGTAATTAACTTTGTATTTTCAGCATGTCCATGCGAACTCTCCGTTCTAACTGACTTGAATAAACAGATGAAATCGAAAACTCGGGTTCATTTTACTCCTGCCCGTACCTATATTTTGTGGGGCTACTAAGTATGGAACTCTCTAGAGAGGTGATGATTTTGTTCATTCTAGTGTCAGCAGTTGTTTTTATTTATAAAATCAATCAAAAAATGTACTTTCTTTATCAGATCAACGTTATTATTTACCATTTCCCTCATAATTTCTCAAATTTTAAGCCTTTTTTGGTTTATGGTTCTAGATGGCATCAATTTGTGTATGCCCAAAAAGTGTGCACTACTAGTATCAGCGGAAAGTTGGTAGACAGACTGAGTTGGATTGAAAGTGACCTTTTCTATAACTTCAGTTTGTGACAATTAATGCTTTTAATAACAGCAAGTTTTCTTCTGCATACTGATCTTCAAACTATTTTTGAAAAATAACAGTTTAAATTAAATTTGATATGAATAATGTAGCAATGCTGTCAAAATTACATAGGAAACAAACATATGTATAACCAATTTTATTTGTTGTTTTTGGACAGAAACGGATGAAGATTGTCAGATTTTTATTTTCTGGGTGATGATAGTTAATAGTTTTTTGACGAATAACTTGGCGTAACATAATATGTAAGTTAGAATCAAATATTTATAAAGAGGAAGGGCTCCGGCTTAACAAGTTAGTAACAATCTGAATGTCATATTGTAGTCCTTTTTGCATCCCGTTTATCGTTGCTCTATATCTTATTTATTTCTCCAGATATTTAGAGTGGATCGTTTTAAAATATCACCTTGTATAAGCAACAGTAGCTCATATCGAAGTGTTACTAAAAGAGTTATGTTTCGCACCTCTCCCAAATACTTTCCTGATTATACAAGCGTTCTAAAATAACAACGGATATTTTTTTGAACCGTACGGTATGTGTAAGTACTATGCCCTTTCAAAAAACAAAGCAATAAAAAATCATACGTAACAACCGATTAGCGCACAACAACAACTGGATTACGTGATAATAAGCTCGTTATTAGGCGAACGCAGTACACCATTTAATGTGGAGCAAATCTGGTGATGTGGTATTTCGCCAACATTTAATTCAGTTTACTGCCAATAAACTAGTGCATGACTCTCTTGTTTGTAAGCCGTGCATTTAAAAAGCGAGTCGGGCTTATGAATGGCAAACATTTGCTGAATTGAATGGGCTGATTGTTTGACTTAAATTGATCTTCGGTTCTACGTTCCTTACCCTAGAGACTACTCCTACATATTTGCGAAGAAAGCTGAACGCATCGAGTTTCGGTTCACTTTTTGCTTTCTTTTCGATACACTGCGGGATTATTGATATCTTTGTTTGCGAGACATTGTTGTTAAGATGAATGTTTGGATAAAGTGATCTGCCCTAGGAAATGATGCGCCACGACCATAAAACTAGCTGAGGAACTAGGACGATACCGAAAGCTTTTAAGATGTGATATTTGCGAAACTAAGTAATCAGTAAAGGAATTGAATTTTGTTTTACGACTGCTTTTTTAAGAAGTTCAATTTATACTATATCAATATCCTTTATAATCCTCTAAAAGCTAGCTAGTCGTCTTTTTTAGCTTCATAATTTCTAAACTTGAGTCAAATTGAAAACGGAGGCTGAATGCGAAGCTTATTCGGAAATTAAGGGCCGATCAGCCGTAAAAAGAAAATGTAAAATTATTATGTTTAAATCTTAGATACACTCCTAAAGTACATATTTCTCAACATAGTCAACATGCAAATTTAAACACTTATAGATCGCGTTACAAGGCTTCTGTATACGTTTACCATAGAAGCTTGAGGTCTTTGTGGCATAGAAATCGCTTGGGGTTCTTAACAAATTCTTGAGATGAAGGTAGAGGTGATAATTACTTGGTGCTTCAAATTTCCCAATTAAATTGGTTAGTGAGTTGCACAGTGCAAACCGCCGCGTGCGATCGGGCGTTATCGTACGTACAAAAGCACGACTTCAGAGGTCAACAGTCATCACCGTTTGTTTCAGGAAATCAACCAACAGTACGCCTTTCCTGTCCCAAAGAAAAAGTAACCATAAGCTTTCAGTTCTCGAACGTTTCCTTGAACTTTTTCTGTTTCGGGTAACTCGCGTGCTTCCACTGCATTTATAGCTGCTTGGTTTCAAACATTTGTGTATGAACGTTTTAACATTTGTGTATCATAGTCTCATCTCAGCCACAATGTGACTCAGGTATTCATCCCCAGTTTTGTAGCGATGCAGAAGGATCAGTGGCAAAGTGGTCAAAGGCAGTGTGCTGGATTTTGTAAGCATCAGGCTGTTCGTGACAATTTCATACAGTGCCGTACGTGGAATTTGAATAAAGTTTGCGGTCATTTCCGAAATCGTGAAACGCCCATCTTCACGATTTTTTTTTGTTCACGTTTGCAACAAAATCGTCGTTGACAACAGAAAGTCTCCCACGTTGTTCCTCATCGCGCACGTTTATTCAGCCATCTCTGAAACTTCTACAGCAGTGTCTACCTTTTCCTTCACTAGTTAAATACTGAAGCCGAAACGCTCAATAATATTAAGTGGGATTTGATACAAACTGTCTGTTTTACTACGGAACTGATATTATTATCTTGTATGTCAAACGGTAAAGCACCTTCAAGTTGAGTTCTCTGCTTGCATTTATTAACAGTGTTGATAATGTTTACTTTTACAACGCGAGAGTACGCCATTACATGTACGGTTTTTGTGATGAAAACTCAGTAGTAGCTACTCGAGAATATGGGTTGAGATTTCCAAATCGGCGACTACCAGATCGACGAGTTTTCCAACGAGTGCACAACCACCTACGTGAACACGGAACTTTTCCGAAATCGTCGACTGAGCGTCCAATACAGCAAGTAATTGATAATAATCCCCACACCTCTGTTCGTCGTGTATCTGCTCAAGTTAATGTTCCACGAATGCGAGTTTGGAGAAGATTAAAACGAATGGATTAATGAACAGAAAGAACAGCCACTTTTGCGATTTGGAGAATCTGCACGAAATCACTGTATCAAATTATCAACATAGGCTTTTTAGTGAATATCTGGTGTGGAATTATTGATTACATGCTCATTGGTCCATTCGTTTTTGAGAACCATTTAACCGCCGACAGATATCTAAATTTTCTAGGAAATCATACGGGAGAATTGTTAGATGATGTCCCTCTAACGATCTAACATGGTATGTGGTACCAGCACGATGGTGCCCTTGCGCACTTTGCGTTACGTGTAAGACAATTTTTGACCAACGATTTGAAGGACGCGTAATTATTGGTAGAGAACAGCACCTCTGGCCTCCAAGATCTCCGGACTCGTTTAGATGATTATTTGTGGGGCCGTATGAAAGATATGGTATACCAATTACCATCAGAGACTGTTGAAGATCTTAGGAGACGCATGTTTGAGGCAGCAGAACTAATTCGGAGTGACAATGATAATATGTTACGTAACCAAATTTCTCTTAAGAAGAGCCAGAATGTGTCTCGAAAACAACGGTAGCCATTTTGAACCAATTTTATAGCGAATTTAAACTAAAATAAAAATAAGTATTGGCTATTCTGAAATTGTAATTATTTAATAAATAATAATTTAACACTCTGTATTTTGACTACTACTACTTTAGGGCATAACTTTATTAGAATTTTTGACTATATTTGGTCTAAAGATTACGTACACGCAATAGTAACCTCAAGTCGTGGGACACCCTGTATAACTGAGTTCAATTATCAAACCACGAGAAAACGTCGTGGCGCTAACTCATCTTCCACTGAAGCATCCACACAATGCACTAAATTGACTATGCCCCTTATTCGGCAGAAATATTTAAACGGCTCTTAGTTTCCTAATGCAATTCGTATGGCCATGGTAGAGCCTGGTGTCAGAATTTTCAGATCACTTTAGCGCCTCTGACTTGACCTAGTGACCACCACCATAGTGGTACCCGGGACCGACGACTTTTGACGTGCCCTCTGAAGCACTGCCAGTCGCTGTTGTTCTACCACTAAACGGGCCGTCCATTCTAGTAGTCGCTCGAGCCTATGTTGCTTAACTTTAGCCACCGTTTGACAGTTTGAAAATTTCAAATATTTTGACAGCGCGTCATTTTTAGTTATTATTTTTCTTCAAAAAGTTTGGTCGTATTATGATTGTAGTATGCAACAACTATTAAAAAATAATGTTTTTGTAATCAGATTAACAGTCGTAACTCAACATTTTCAAAAAGTTAGGCCTAGAGACAAGCTAAGGTATGTTAATCCGTATAAAAATGAGTTAGCAATCTTTTATGGTGCTGTAACGCGATAAACTTTAATCAACATATTTTTAGAGCTATTTTATTCCCATAAATATTTGTTCACACTATGCAAATGCAAAAGCACTATCAAAGAACTTACGATATCGGATTAACCGTATTTGAATAATGGGGCATTACATTACAACTGGCTTAGAAGTGAACGCGTTATATATCTATGCTAAAGGTCTGGGGTTCAATTCCCAGTATCGGAACATCGGAATTTGAACGGCCGTAATGCGTCCAAATACGCCCTTCCTGAGAGAATTCACCCACTTGACACCGCATATCTGCATTACTATTCTGCGTAAAAACATTTTTTCCGCATTGAGAATACGCTGCACTAAACTATAATACGAAATAATGCAAAAGTAATAATAATAGCAAGAGTGAGTTGAACTGGTTGTTTTTATAATTACGTCATTTTTTAATTTTTGCTGTATAAAATTGAATATGTACTTTCTTACAAAGTAACGTTACAAAAATTCAGAATTTGCAAATGATACTTCAGCACCTATCAATACGTGAACGATGCTGAAATGCAACTAAAAGTGTAATGCTTATCTTTAATCATCCCGGTTATATTAACTAGTAAATGATTTCAAACCAGATAGTAGGAGCTGCACGTTTGTTTCCTTCTAAGAAGTGGAAGCCCTTTACTTCAGGTCCTTCATGCCATCTCGTCAGCCGACGACAATATTTTTCTCAGTAAGTCTTCTTTGTAAAAGAATTGTGTACACTTCCCATGGTCCGAAGCCCATGTTCAGCTGTAGAATTTCTATGTCTCTGGCGTAGGCTTAGAAGTGAAGATCCTTACGTCTTGTAGGGGATAAAACACTCAACGACTACAACTTTTCAAAAAAGCTAATCCTTAGATACGAACGACATCAATCCAAACTTAAGTTTGCAAGGATTTTACACTTCCACCACCTTCAAAAATTTTGGACAAATAGTTTCTTTTTAAAAATGTAATGTTAGTGCTTGACGTCTAAGAAATATCATAATGGTTAAGTCAATTGGATTAAAGGATTTTGAGTAAACATGCGTTAAATTCGGAATATCCCAAAACCCCTGGTTTGGAATTTAGAAAATTTTACAAAAAATATTTGTGATGTATTAGAGACCCACAAAAATAAGTTTTTTACTTTCCCATCCGATTCCGCATTTTTTCAAAAACTTATTTTGTTCGACCAATTTTCTATCAACACCTTGATTTTTATTTCATAAAAATCGGTAGACACACACGCACGTAACGACCGACAGACAATAAAAACTTTCATGCGCTGCTCGAGGTCCAAAACAGATATTTCCTTTAAAAGTTTAGATACTACCATTGAATATTTTATAAATATTCAATGATACTACACATCATTAAATTAAAAAGTTACAAATACTTCTGCTTAAACCGGAAGCACTCTTTTACTTTCAATTAGAACGCCCTCTATATTTTTACAGTTTTAATACAAATATTTAGATAAGCAGAACCTGTATATAAAGGTAGAGTAATTGTTTTGAGTGCTTTTTATCATTTGCCATTCTAATAAAATGAGTAATAAAAATTCAAATAATAACCAATGAAACAAATGTCAAACTCATACTTTGGGTGAAAAATGACAATTTATTCGACGCTGTTCCATTTCAAAATTTTCTGTAACCAAACAATTATAAGTCAATACACTGAAATAGGCGTTATTCAGAAAATGATAAACATTTTCTGCACGCTGTTTATACCGGGTGTACCACAAACATGTTAATGTATTAACTGCCAAATTAGCAAAACTTAGTGTGTTAAATGTAAGGGATATTCTGCATGTGAAGTGAACTTCTATATATTAAAGGAATCGCTGTGTATATTTCTACAAAATGCACAGTAGTCGTAATTATGTTGCCTTCAAGGCAAAGTTGTTTACAGTTTGTCGCATCATTTATTAGGAATATTAAACTTCTAATCCGCTGAGTTGATTTTAAAATCTGCAATCTAAATTCAAAATAGTTAAAAACGAAACAAACGGCAGATTACGATTTCTAGATCTCCTGGAAACCAGAAACTATAAAGAAAATATAAGATCGTTGAACTACTACTTTGTAGCAAAATCAAATCATATACAAGGTGTTTTATTAAAAATAAGTCAGCCCCTGTCAGTTAAATCAGAAGTTAAATATTACAAACTGCAAGATGTACTCCTATCTTTAAACCTGTTTTCTCAATTTGGAAAAAATAAAATTGGACATGTTTAAACGAAAAGTAAACATTTATGGACTATGAATTTTAGCAGCTACATACTGTGTGTAACAGAAGTGAAATAGTTTATTTGTTAGCTAAACAGTCTCAAATTTTAGGTTAGTAAACGTGTGGAAATGCTCATAACAATGTAAAAACAGTTAATTTTGATATCTGATTCCACATGGATATCAACGATTTCGTATGCTCCTCAAATTTAGACAGCTATCGTATTTTTCTTAACATCACTGCTTTGTTTTTGTCAGCAAAATCAATAAACTTCTAAAAGCTGGGCGTGTGAATTGAATTATAAATTTAATAGACTAATGTCATGGTTATGTTTTTGCTTTAGTACATAAAATTCAGTTACATTTATATAGGGACCTCGGTGGAGCAGTGAGAATACGCAGTGCCACTCGAGGTCACAGTGAATGCGGCCAATCCGCCGCGTATTCGAACCCCGGCTGAGGCGACCGTATTTCACTTTGTTAAGTTTAGGGTGCATGTTGCATGAATGGTTAGTATGTAAAAAACGTCCGCACCCCTCTGAAATAATGCGAAAGCGTATTTTCGGTTGCCCTTTTTTGGAATTCTAAACTGGTACTCTCCCATGAATCACACTATACGCTCGGAGTTTGCTGTATTTACTATCATCAACATCTAAAAATGAGAGCAAATCAATAATATTAATTTAAAATAGCAAATGAAGAACAAATATCAAATTTATCATTTCATTCATAAAAGTGAAATTTTATACCATCTATATTTTGTCAATTTCAACAAGTAGAGTATCTACAAATATACAGAGTGTTTTATTTTAAATAAAATAACTATTTCCGTTTAAATAGACAGCTGACCATCAATTATTTATAGATTGTATAATGTACGTTTATATCCAAGTTTAATTTGCATATTTTCTGAGTCTATAAACCGGGTGCAACAGAAAGGTGGCGGTTTATTTTATTACACAAACTCGAGAAAATTTATGTGATAACTACACAAAGAACATCTAAAAAATATAAAAGCAGCTGATTTATGGCACCTGCGTTAATGAAAATTTCTCAATTTTAAGTGGAAGAGTTTCTATATTTTTAAAAAATCGAATGTTTACCTAATTGTACTTTATTTTGAAGTATAATAGCGCTATACTTATGCGAACAGATTGAGCTCACGACCGATCCGCTGCGATGACGTGGACACGTGCTGGACGTCGATTCGTGTTTCGACTTTGGACGGCCCTGGCGGCCGAACGGTACGAGCTACGGAATAGTTCCATAAGGAAAAGTGGTTGTTCTCGACGAGGCCAATATCATATCCGCAATAACCGCATACCGCAAAATTTTCCGGGTGCCTTCTTTTTTCCACAAACTTGTTATTTTCAATCATCTGCCATTTTTTCTGGATGAATATTTTTTTATGAAACTCAAGGATCAGACGCAGAATTAAAATACCTTTCAAATGAGGTGTCACTCGACCCCCATTGCTATTTAAATGAATAGTTCAAGATGGCACCTAGCCACCATTTTGAAAGTTATAAATTTAAATATACTTTAATTATAAATATGACGTTACTTTCGATTAAATCAGATTAATTTAGGTGAATAGCTTGAAATTTTTAGTGAAAACATCCCTATATATTATATTTACCATATCCAATATTATTAATATCGGGGGGTGTCGCTAGCACTCGGCAACTCGAGCACCGCCTGAGGGCGGCACTTCGCAGGGGCGGTAAAAATTACAATCCATCACTAGTTAGTATAGTCGCCAACTAACCATGAGTTCATGATTGAGGAATATATCACTAGTTAGTATAGTCGCCAACTAACCATGAGTTCATGATTGAGGAATATAGTTAAGGGTGTCCTTACTAAAAAATTTGGCTAGATGATACGGGAGTCGTTGCGTTACTATTCTGGATAAAAACATTTTTTTTTTCGCATTGAGAATATGCTGCACTAAATTATAGTACAAAATAGTGCAAAAGTGAGAACAACAGCAACATTTAGATTTGATTGATTGTTTTTATAATTGAATATGCGCTTCTTCAAAATAATTTTATAGATTGTTATAAATATACAAACATTTAGAATTTAATCTAAAAAGGTCATTAAATAGTTTAATAAAATAGAAGATAATAGAAAATGTATGTAACTAATCCAAATATTTATTATTAAAAGTACAACCTTGCTAACAAATCAGATGATTTTGAGAAATTATAAACTTGACAAAGAAAAAGTTCATTAAAATGTGGAGGACAAGCGCGGGCGGGGCGGTATTAAAAAGTTTGCTTGAGGGCGGCACTGTTAAGATCGAACAATAACAATGTTATTTGAGAACATCCATAATTTTTTGGCTTCCGGTATAAATTACCGTTTGCGCCCGTTATAATATTTTTCTCATGCAATCGACACTTCAATTGAAGGAATGTTCCTATTTGTGAAATCGAAACGACCACCCACTCTATAGAAAATGGTAGACGTACGCCATACAAGGAAAGCAATCAAACGAGTAATATTAAGTGTTAACCTTATTTTCATGTAGGTAATATTGAACTTTTCTATTGGGTCTATTGAAAGAAATCTTTTATAAAACATGTTTTTGGCAGCTTGAAAATTTTTAATAAATTCCGCTCACGTAGGTACTACATGTACGATAAAAAAATAGCTTCAACCTGAGCAAAATGTATTTTCATGTTATTGATTGAAAATGGGAAAAATAGAACAACGGAGCAGTGGAAATTAAGTTGAAATGCAACGTCAATCGCCAATTATATTCTCCTACGGGAAAGCATATTGTTTTATGCTTCATAAATCTCAAAATTACCTTATGCTCGCATCGAAAACAACCCAGTGACGTAGAAAATGTGGAAAAATTTTAACTTCCCGACAATCGCCACTAGAAACGCTCCCGGACTAATAAAATTACTAATAACTCATTACCGATGGTATTTGATGCGTGTGAAACGGGAAAATAGGGGAAGTTGCTATAAAAAACAGGACAAACCCATTAAAAGTACTCATAAGTAATAACAGTAAAAGCTTATTTTGCTTCTGGTTTTATTATCTACGAGGCATGAATTTTTTCATGAGGAAAATGTAATTGGAATTGACCGGGGCAGTTTTAGTGTTTCTGGGAATATATTGAGGACAATATAAACCAAGTCGCGAAAAACACATTAAACAGTAATTTTTAATAATTAAAACGCTAGGCAGACAAGTTCGATCATAAACGAGGTCCTTCTGGGTACTAGAAGATGGGAACTAGTCCCTTAAAAGTCTCATGTCAGCTTATGTTTTACGTCCTAAGAAATATTAACACTCTTCAATGAATTTTACTATACGGTAGATAGGCCCCAGGGTTACAAGTTATCATAGAGTGGTCACTCGAACGAAATTTTAAAGACCACGCTGTAGTGAAAGCTTGAAAACAGTCTTCGTTAATGTTTTCTATAGTAGTGGTTGTAATTTTCTTGAGGACCTACAGAGTGTGGCCGAAAAGGCACATGCTATGGTTATTTTTTAGCTTATACTTGATTGTTTCGTATATTTTCAATTTCATTCATTTAATAATTAACAAATACGTTTTATAGAAAAGTGTTACAAGTAATTTTAAAATTCCCGTCACTTCACTTCTTGAAAAAAAAACCTCTGATGTGTCATCTGTCAATCATCCTTTTACAAGAACTCCTACATATAATGACGCAATAAATCAGACTCACAAAGAGCTCAGTTAAGTAATTTTAAACGGGGAAAATTTGCAAAAGGAAAAACTTTGCACTTAATGACTCAGCGTTTCGCAAATATTATTAGAGTCGGACATTTTGCTCCTGTCTCGCATTCCTTGTAATTATGACAATTCGTTGCGTTATTTATTGGAATGAATTATTTTAAAATCTACATTAGTTTACATTGTTTTCTTGAGCCTTAACACAGGATCGCACTTAGCTGATGTAGATTCATTTAAAACTATGCCATTGTAAAACAATAACATTAAAAAATGGTATTGCTATTAAGTGAAAACAAAAATAAGTTAAATAGTTGAATAACGAAACAGCTACAACAAAAGATACATTCATATAGAAGCAGAAGACGAAAAAACAAAATAGAATAAACAAATGAACGAAAGAAACAAAATAATACACAAAATACAAAACATATAAAGCTTGTAAGTGAAAAAATTCTAATTTAATATTTTAGCTAAAATGTTTGTGTCTATTTCAACACAAACACAAGAAGGATGGTTTTTGTTTGCCTGTAGATATATACGTAATCAATTAATCTCTGAAAAAATCGTGAAATGAAATTCTAAATTTACTGCATTAATAAAAATTTGAATGCGCACTAAATTAACCTTTTTATTTCCTGCAAGATTTTTAATATCTTAACTAGGCATTTAACTGTTATTGTGGGCCATTCCGATTCCTTCTTTGTCTCATCAAAGATATACATACACGTTAAAAAGTACAACTTTTCTGCTAGTACGCATCATGCTGCAGTTGAGTTTTCATTCAGCTGACTGCCTGTGTAATTTTGTTCTTAAATACAATACGTAGTATGTTTTTTACATTTATTTGAAACAATTCTGGCGCTATATAGTTAGATAAAATAATTAATTAAAATGTATATTAAATTCTTAGGAAAAATGTTATGTTTTATGTACGTAGATTTGCATTCTTCCGTATTGTATTTACAATTAGCGTTATTTAGAAAAGCAAACATAAGATTATCTGATAACTGATAAAGTTCCACTTAAGATTAAGACGAGAATATTAAAATGTTAATAAACGCTACCTAGTTTAAGACCGTTTAAATATTCTTGCCAGAGGCAACTCTATGATTCCCAGCCCACCTAGTTTATCCTAGCGCAGGCACATTTCGTGCTATAAACGGGTCTAACATGCCCCACCCTTGAAAAACGCCATGCCCCAACTATAACTTAGATACCACAAACACCCTTGGCAAATGCAATGCTCAGGAATCGAACCTGGGAGACCTTGCTAGAATAACTCTGAAAGTAAAGCCGCACATATACATGCCAGTGAATAAGCATGTTTTTGGCGAGTTTGTGACGTGATGGAAGTGAAAAAGAGCTAAAGTGTTCTTTTTACAGGGTTAATCGATGTTGATAAAGTTTTAATGTAGGCATTTAAGAAGCGCAGTTCTCAATAGAGTTTAGATATCTATGAGATGCCGTATGTAAAGTTTCTTTTATATTATACTATATTTTACATTAGGTAAACCTATTATCGATTTATAACTTATATAGCATGTGTTCTTGTTCAATGTATTCTTATTTGCCAAAATCTTGAAACATATATTTCAAAATATCAGGTTTAAGTAATATAAACCGATACAATTAAATTGCACGACATTTATTTTATATTTAGTATATACCGCGTGGCCATAAATATCTGTTATCACGTTACCTTTGGAATCAACATCGCTTATTAAAAGTGATGAATCCAAGTAAACTAAACTGACATTCCTATCTATCAAAATTATAACAGATTGCAATAAGTAATGGAGTTAGAACAGGATATTTTTATAATCGAGTCGTATTTTAGAAATGGTGTCAATAATGATAATGAGTGGGTATATTCCATGGAAGCATGTGTTGAAGAATTTAGAGCCCAGTTTTCCTACCACCATGATGGCCACGTTCTGCGACAGAAAATTAATAGGACTGTTGCACGTTTTCGACAATCCGGTAGCGTTACAAAAAGAAAAGGTTCAGGTAGGCCCTAAATTAACCAAGAAATTGTGGATGACATTCAGGAAAGAATTACTGAAAACCCCCGCATTTCGACACGAAAATTGTCAGCTGAAGCAGAAGTACCTAGAACTACTTGCCAGAAGATATTAAAATCTAAATTAAAATTACATCCGTATGAAATTTCTGTATTTCAGCAATTACATGTTCAGGATTTTGCAACACGTCTAAATTATTGTCAATGGTTCCAGCAAACATTTAATGATCAGTTACTGGATAGAACCTTTTTCAGCGACGAAGCCTGGTGTACCTTATCTGGATATGTAAATTCTCAGAATTTTCGCTTTTGGAGTGCCGAGAACCCGCACAAGTATGTGGAAACACTTCTTCATCCTGAAAAACTTTGTATTTGGCTAGCTGTATCCAGAAGGCAACTGATTAGGCCTATATTGTTTAATACCTAACACAATTAATGGACGACGCTACCGGAAAGAAATTTTAGCAAATTTCTTTGACGAATTTGATGACGATGAAAAAAATTACGGCTATTTCCAACACGATGGCGCAACGGCGCATACAACCAGAGAAAATTTGGAGTATATAAGGCAAACGTTTGGCAATAGAATTATTAGTAGAATCACAGATCATCCTTTCCCAGCACGTTCACCTGATCTTACGCCCTGTGATTTTTCAATTTTCGCGTACATTAAAGATAACGTTTTTAAAAGGCAAATTAACAATCTAGAGGAGCTGAGGGAAGCCATCGTCGACTGTTGCAATAATATTGATCAACAAATGTTGCAGGATATTTTTGAAAGCAAAAAGAGGCGAGTTCAGCTTTGCATTGCAGAAAATGGTCATCATTTTCAACATTTGTTATAAAATACCTAAAAAAATAAAAACCAAAAATTACCTTGCATTTGATTACATTACATACTAGATAATTATTGTAATCGAAATATACGATACTTAGTGCTAACCAACATTTATAAGTAGCTAATTCCATGGCTACCAGGATCACAGATATTTATGGCCACCCGGTATAATTGTTTATGTTAAATATTGACAGAATTAATAAATCTTTGAGAATTAAACCAAACATTTTGTCGTTTAATAAATGTATCCGTAAATATGCGAAGCTTATGGTTCAGGCAGCATCAGTGACAGATTGGTCAGACCCTGGTGTAGGAATTTCTGAGATGGCCGAACAAACGTGCACTATGATTATCAACGACGATCTTATAGAAAAAGTGAACAAAAAAATTGTGAAGATCGGCGTTTTACAATTTCGGTAAAGGCCGCAAATTTTCTTCAAATTTCAGATAAAGTACTGTACGAAATTGTTACGAACAAACTAGAAACTTTGTGGGAGTTGAGTGGCGAAGATGTTGACGGATGTTCACAAAAAATTCGCGAGCGAATGGCCTCTGTACTGACTTTTCCGCATTACTACGAAGCTGATGGCGATGAGCACCTGAATCATACAGTAACTGGCGACGAGACTTGAATTTCTTGCACAAATGTAGAAACCAGCAACAATCAGTGCAGCGGTAGCATATAAGTTCCCCCAAAGCCCGAAATTTCCAGCAAGTATTAGATATTTGTCAATAAAAGCAAAAATTTATTAAATGTGAACAAATCTGGGAAGTTTCATTAAATACGCCAAATTAAAAATAAGCGACTACTCTAGTTTCGTAATATTTAGTGACTGTAAAACCCAAATGAAAATTTTAGGTTTATGATAAAATAATGATTTTAATATATAATTCTTTTTTCATTCGCCTAATTTAAGTCTATTAAATCCGCTAACCAAAAATGGAGAAATTTTTGATATGCAATTGATGATCGCCGGCTACTTTTCTGACACATGCTTCTCCTCAGCGATAGGGTGTAGAAGTATGAAACAGCTACAGTTTAAGGTCGAATCCGAAATTCCACACAAGGTTTTTGGCATTGCGACCCCATGGTTACCAACCGCATTGCAGAATTGTGTGTGGTGGGTTATAGATAGGTATTGCTAGGGAACCGAACTCAAGCTATAATCGACGTTTTGTCCAGAAAGCGAGCGCCATACATTAGGTTTTCGTCACTTGATTGAAATCGAAATTATGAAGTAAGAGCAGAAACGTAATACTAAACTATTCAAAAATGAATAGGGATACTATAATATAAAGTGTATAGGTTTGTATTTGGCAGCTAATGGTCGTCTATTATTGACAATTAGAGCAAGCGGCAATGTTTGATGCTAAAAAACAAAAAACAACCGAATCCAGTTGCAATTGTTTAACCGTATTAGTGTCCAGTCGAGTTTGTGTGTTAGATTGAATAATCTTTCCTGTCTCCTTAAGACTTTCTTTGTTCATTGTTCTTTTAATCGTGTGTTACATTTGTGTTCTTAATAATAAACAACAATGCAGAGAAACCATTTAACAATAGAACAACGAAATTTAGCAGGTGCTATGCACCAAAGAGGAGATCGCCAAGTCGACATTGCTGATATCTTAGGAACCACGCAGGGCGTGATTTCAAGTGCCCTTTCGCTCCTTAGAGAGACAGGTACGACTGCAAAAAGGCCTGGAAGTGGCTCTTTTCGCATGACAACACCTCGTGAGGATCAACTTCTGGTAATTAAAGCAAGAATGCACCCCTTTTCAACTGCTCGACATCTACAGCAAGTGCTCCAGAATGCCACAGGAAATCGAATCTCCGACCAAACTGTAAGAAATCGATTGTTTGAGGTAGGACTTAACGCATACCATCACCTGAGATGTCCTGCTGGAGTTGTGGCTCAACGAAGACACCGGGTGGAATGGTCAAGACGTACGCTTCAAAAAGCGACACCGTGGGATGATATACTGTTTTCGGACGAGTCCAGATATTGTCTCAGCATTGATAGCCGGTGTCAAAGAGTATATCGTAGTGTAAGACATCGTATCTTTCCTCAGTATACCCAACCAGTCGTCAGTGGCCTTTGATGGTGGTTGTCTTATGGTATGGGTTGGAATATCTTTAGGGTGGCGTACTAACCTCCATATCTATAATAGTACACTCACGCGCCAATATTATGCCCAAGAGATCATTATGGACGATGTTCTGAACCGTCGCAATGCTGTTGGATAGGAATATTTAGTTTTTCTTGACGACAACGCAAAGCGGCATCGTGCTCGGGTTGTTTTAGAGATGCTTCGAGATGAGGAAATAAACCATCTTACTCTTTCTCCGCTATCTCCAGACCTCAAACCCATCGAGCATGCATGGGACCTTTTACAGAGACAGCTGGACTATCGTAATCCAAGTCCTACTACTATGCAACAGCTGAGGAATGTGTTGCCGGTACTGTGGCATCAATTGATAATTGCATTGAGAGTATGCCAGCAAGGCGCAGAGTAGTTATTACTGCCAGAGAAGGTGCCACGCGGCATTAGAATTTAATAAATTTAAGTTAAATGAAAGGAGATAATAACGATTGGCATTATACTATTGTTAAATTTCTTCTTTAAACGTACCTTTATTGTAATTTTCATGTTCATTTATAAAAAGACGTTACATGTTGTTTTTATTATAAATGCAATTGGTGTTGCCTTTCAGTGTCTTACACTGCAATATCCCTATTTATTTTTGAGTAGTTTATTCTGTAGTCTTCTTAACCCTTCTCACTTCAGTTTATTAAAAAGTAGTATTAATTGTTTCTTCTTAAGTTAACGAAACCTTTACGTTTTCGATAAATATTTCACCTAGGTAGTAACTTTTCCTTAAAGATTTAAAGTAAGGTTTCTTTACCTTAACACTACAACATTTAAACTAATAAATTAGTGAATAAATTTGATTTCTACTAGTACTTGAGTATTAAAGTATTAAACGATTTAATAGTTCAAGTGCGGTGGTAGTTTCTGGGCAAAGCGTCGTTTATAGCGTGGGTTCGATCCCCCAGTATCAACCCGCAGTGCATAAAAATCCTCTACTGCAACACACCACACACAATTCTCAATCCAATTGCTAAAAATCTTCTCTGGAATTTCCGTGGTTTGGATTCGACTTTAAACTGGAAGTTCCCCGTGCTTCCATCTTATCGCTGAGGAGAAACACACGGCGGAAAAGAGGCCGGTGTCCAGCAGTTTGACGTAAAAGATTGTTGTCGATTAAACGGTATTAGGTTTTAACAACTTCAAGAACTCCTTTTTTGTATTATTTTCAAATTCTCAGAATTCGTGAAGACGCAAAAGAATACTCTCAGTAATCACTTTTTTTATAGATCTTGATGACCTATACCTTTACATCGATTTTTGAAACTCTTAATTTAAAACCTTGGAATTCTGAATTTTGAATTTGTTATACATAATTTAAAAATATTTGAATATACCTACTTACATAAGTAAATGTTCATGTTTAAGATCTAATAAATAACTTAAACTTTATCAGTCGCATGCTCTATATAAATTTTCAAAATATTGTATTTATGTTAATACTTAACCTAGGAATTTCAGAGAAAAGCAATTCTGTTTTGATTTAGACGCCTTACAATAATATATTTCAAAATTATCAAAGAGCTTTTAGGACAAACATAAAATACATCGCATATTTGATCCTGAATAATTTATTTTATAGATGGATTTAAAATATGATCAAAATCGAATGAGCCGTTTCGGAGCCGTTTTTTCTTTTCTTTTTCGGGTTTTTAAAGATTTAAAGCAAACAATTTTAAATTCCATTTTTTCATAAAATCGATATTATCGTATTAAATGTTGTTATGGACATATATATAAAAAAAAATATAAAATATTTATAACTAAACAAATTTTTCTACAATTTTCAGAAACGTTTCAAGGTGACCTGATTCCTAATGAAGATGAATCAGCAATTGTTTTTCGCAGCACTAATAAATTAAAAATAATTACTTTTAGCATTTACTAACATGAATTAAAGAGTCTCATTATTTCATCAGATTGCATGAATAAGAAATGGCTCCATTATGTTCCCATTGACGCACGCGGCAAATTTAGTGATTTCCCGTTTTACTGCGAATTTTGATTTTTGATCTTTGGCCGCTCTAAAAGTAAACGGCGCACTTTACACAGGAACTTCACCCCACTGAATATGTTACATTTTCTAAGAAAAATGACTCGATAATTTACGCTTCGAGAATGTTCATTGCTGTACTTAATATTTATAAATTCGTATCAAGCGCTGACTAGAACATGCTGCGACAAAATAAATAATTTGGACAAAAAAGATATTTACATTTGATTCACAGTTGTTTTGTTTATATTTTTATTAGCAGGAAAATGTTTATTTCATGTGTGTAACTTACGAAATTTTCATGAGTAAAATGTTCGTTCTTGCACAACGATTTCTTGAAATGTTAGGAATATGTACGTGATGGTTTAATATCGGTTTATATTTGTGGGGGGTTAAATCTCAAGTATTTTAATACTAAATTTAATGTTAAATTTCTTGCAGCGTTTATCAAAATTAGTATGTAAGACTAAAATATAACGATGAAGATTAATTAATTTTTCCCCATACAAAGAACCTGAGGTTCCTGAAGTTGCCAATCTCACACTGTTACCATAAATGTGGCAACGCGTTCCCGCACTAGACCACCGAGGCCCCTCCCGGAAATAACTGAAGATGAAATAAACAGTTCTTTAAACGAAATCAAGTATAATGAAACACCAAGAAAAGATAATATTAGCAACTAAATTCTGAAAGAAGGAGGCGATATAGTGTTGAAGACTATGAGTATTTTATTAAACCAATGCTCAGAATAAAGTACAATATGGGAAGCATGGGGAAAAGCTGCAACGATACTGTTTAAAAAGGGCTACTGGTTGGATTTAAATAACTATCGGCTCGTAATACTACTCTCCCAGATCTATAAACTCCTCATTCGTATAATTATAAAATGAATTTCAAGTAAATTGGAACTATACCAGACATGAGGACAGGCAGGTTTCAAGAAGGGCTTCAGCACAAGTGTTCTGGTTCTGGTCTGTTGACGGTAGCGCCCCATGATAAGAAGCGCCTTGGTCAAAGTTATATTTCAGCGCTCCATAAATTAGAATTAGAAAATTACAAAAAAAAATAATTTCAAGAAGTTTTTGTTATTCATTAGCCTCTTTACAAACTTTGGTAATGAAAACTAGATGTAATTGCATGAAGAAATGTTCTTATATGGATGTAGGTTCTATCTTTCTTTATTAAAAAGTTCTAGGGTTTTAAAATAATTATCTCTTTGAACACTAAATTAAGTTGAAATAAGTGGACGCGACTGCCTCCCTGGACTTTCCCATACTGGAAACTGTTCATATCATCTTTATTCAACAGTAGAGTTATTTTCCTGAAAACGGTTGTTGAAGCGCTATCCTAAAACCTTGCCTCGTAACGAATAAACTTACAAGGCTTGTAAGAAGTCCCGCCAAATATCTGCGGTGCCCCTTAATTTCCTTTTAATATGCAACCAGGCATACTTCATTCTCTACTATATACGTGATATTGTTACTGCAAATTGAGTTTGCTGTGATTTTATAACAGACAGA